>JARFOD010122323.1:0-14414 GCA_031763545.1 Mopalia muscosa | reverse complement strand
CATTTGACAAACCATATCCCATCTGACTCATTATTTAATGTTGTTTACAGAGTTTATTTGACAAACCATATCCCATCTGACTCATTATTTAATGTTGTTTACAGAGTTCATTTGACAAACCATATCCCATCTGACTCATTATTTAATGTTGTTTACAGAGTTTATTTGACAAACCATATCCCATCGGACTCATTATTTAATGTTCTTTACAGAGTTTATTCAACAAATCATATCCCATCTGACTCATTATTTAATGTTGTTAACAGAGTTTATTCGACAAACCATTGCTGACACCTAAAACACAGGAGGCTGAATTGTTAGAGAAACAACAAGAAGACAGTCTAATGGCCAGGATGAAAATGTTTGTTCATTTACGGCAGGATTTGGAGAGGGTAAGGATCTGGATTTACAAAGCATTAACTAGTAGTTACGTGTGGTACAAAATAAGCCATATTACCGTTTTTTGTTTTTCATATGTAAGATTGGGAGTCTATCTTTGGTGTCAGATCATCAAATTGCAATCTTATTAAGGCTGTTTAGAAAAATATTCTTGTTTCCTGTAACAAGTTTGAAAAAAAAAATGGGTCAGGAGGACTGTAGGATTTTTTTTCTTTTTTTAGAAATTCCATTCTTTTTTTTTTTGTGATAGACAATTGAACCTCTATATACTATACTCAGCACGGGGCCAAATTACTGCTGTAGTCATTCAGGACATGTATAGAAAATCTTCAGAAATGCCGACATGATGCACAGCATGATCTTTTTATATATTGAAAAAGCGTGATAAAATTCAGCTGGACAACATGACCACAACTACATTTATTTACTTTTAAACATTTTTAATTTTGTAGTTCTCTAGATTCATTATCTAACGTCCATCTATATAATCAGTTCTAGCGAGGAAACATAAAGAAGCTACTCTTTAAAACCATGTGCGACTGTGTATTGTTTAACCACAGTTGACAGTGATTTTTGCATGCATTGTTTACACCAATGATCTAGTTACCTCGTTGGTTTTAACTGGTATTCATAAACCAAAACGAGGTAAATTTCATATCTGACCAATCAAATATCGAAGTCAGAAAAGGCTTATCAAACAAAACTTTTCTTAAAAGATTGTTCAAAAAGATATTTATAGCATTATAGTAAAGTTTCACGCTGATTCAACAGAAGTAAGAGAAGTACGATTATCAAAAATATAAACTGATCAAAGCAATTAAACACTTGGGAATTGAACACCGGGCTTTGTAATGAATTGCAATATTAGAAAAATGCTATGTGAAAAAAGATGGCATGCAAGATGGATTATAAAGATTGGGAAAAATAATAATTTCTATGGCGTTGTTGATGTTGCATTTGCCTATAGTCCTATATTTACCACTGCTAATTGATGGTTCTTGAATTTCGTTTGGTTTGGAACTTAAAAGTTCTTGATAAGTTTTAAAATTGAATAGGTATCAATAAGGTAAACTGTGTGAACCCTGTTAAAAGCAACTCTACAATATTTTTGTTTTTAGGGTAGCTCACAAGATGACAAAGTAAAAGAAAAAAAAATTAAAATTTTGTTGTCGACCCACATTTAGGGGAAATTTTTAGGGTTGGTTGGGTTACCGGAAAAAGGAATAGTTTTCCGAACAGCCTAATGTAACAACTTTCAAGCTAGTTCATGTTAAAGCATCAAAATAAGACCCACTCTTGTGAAATAAGATTTATTTTAATGTGCTGAAAATTAGTTCAATTTCCTTCAGACTTCGGATTAAATGATAACGTTGAAGTGCTGACACTATACAAATGAATAGAAACATTTGTTACTTTTAGTTTTAATTAAGCCACACTTCCATTTATAGTCCCTGGTTAGAGTCTTGTCTATAATTTAGGATAATTTTCTGGGTCACTCAGTGCTGTGATATATTGTTGATACTTGTTCCATTTCTTTCCCTTGATTATTTTAGTCCAGATGTTTTGGGAACAAGAAGAGAAAATTATGTAACTAATTTTACTGTATGATTTGGCATTTATAGTTACATTTTGGAATTTTAAACTTTTTTTAAAATTAAATTTGTTCAGACGATTAGTAAGGGGCAAACATGTATTTTCATGTTCACACTGATTAATTTTTAAAGTTACACTACTTGTGTATTATGTTCAATCAAAAGTAGAAGTAACGGTGCCATATACTTACATATGATTTCTGTTGTGTTTCAGGTGCGGAATTTATGTTACATGGTGAGCAGGAGAGAGAAGATGAAACGTTCCTATCGACGGTTAAGAGAAAGTGTATTCATGGCCCAAGTGAAGGTTTTATCAAAACCCAACTTGTCTACTAGAGAAGTTAAAAGGGTCAAGAAACTGTATTATGACAAAAGCTGTTACCGACCAACACTCCTACAGGACTCGTGCCTCTCTTCTGAGGAAGCCCCTAGTACTAGTCAGGAAAGTTCAACCCAGCCTTTCAGTCGGGAAGGAACACCATTAAGCTCTTCTAGTTTAACGTCAGAACCAGAAATACGCAAGTCGTCCCGTAGGCGAATTCTCAGCTCTAAGTTACGGGATGTTAGTCCAGTGCTTTCAGACTCGGCCTCACAGGATGGTAGTTTTTGTGTAGGTGAAGAACCACCAGTTCTCGGTTATGATAGTGATACCAAAATGCCAACAGCTGTAAAAAGATCTTTACCTGTGAATGGTAAATTATCGTTAAAAAGACGACCAAGGATTACTCGTAGAATCTTGGAATCAGACTCTGAAAATGCTGAGACAGACCATATAACTCCAGAGACTGACTCAGTAAAGAAAGAAATTGAAAATGATGTTCTCATTGATGCAGACTCGGATAAAAGTGAAAAAGTAACTTCTGTTAAGCGTTTCCCTATAAAAAATACCCAAGAATCCCTTTCCCAAAAACCGTCACCAAATACCAGGTCATCCCACAGATCAGACCATACGAACTCTGAAACTCCAAACACTCAAACAACTATAGAAAGAGTTACCGTGAAAGTTGAGAATTCTGATAATTCATTAGTTCTTGTGAAAAATGACTCCCCAAAGCGCAGAGTCAAGTCCAGATTTAGCAGAACTCCTCTTTCAAGTCATAAAAATGTGCGAAAAACTCGACAGACACCTTCTGTGTCACCGGAATCAGTTGAAAATAAACCTAGAGACTTTAACAATAGACTAAGGGACATAACTCCTAGCTCTGATATACATAAACAGTTTGGGGAGCAGCTACCTCCCTGTTCTCCTGTTAGTGACAATATAAAGAAAGAGTTAAAAGACGTTTTACAGCAATCTCAGTTAGTTATTGATGAGAAACTAAGAGAAGAGGTGGAAGAGAGACTTTTAAAGTCTGCCAGTCCCAAACGATATATGAATGGTGTACAAAGTAGATCACCTAGACGGCTTGATGGTGCCAAGATAACTCGCAGTAATCAGGGCTTGGTTAACAGACCAAATTCTTTTAATCAAGCTTTTAATGTAAATAACTTGTCAACTTCTGGTAAAGTGCTCAATGAAATCTCTCCAACGTACACAAGGACAGGTGTAGAGAATAAGGATTGGTTTGGTACAAATACCTCTCCTAGAGGTAGTCTTAGTGGGTATAAAATTCCAAAGAAATCAAACCGTACACCGATCCAAAGCCCAGTAGAAAACAGGGATCAGGCAAATGTTAACAGTCCACTGACAGCGAGTGTGCTGGAAACCCGGGGTAACATTCGACGTAGGATTGACATAGAACTAAGTAAAGTAGCTGAACATGACGGTAGAATAAGAAGCACAAACAGTACCCCTGACAAAGCTGATCGTCGACTGACACGCAGTCATGGCCATGAAAATATAGAAGAGGTGTTAATAAATGGTAGATCAAGAGCTATTGATTCTCTACAAATGTGGTCCTCAAGCATGGGTTAAACATTTTAGTATGTACTTATTTACATAGCTAAGTTATACAAATGCACAATCTTCAAAATTGTACAGTAAATTGTTCAGTCATGTTTAACTATTAAAACACCTCCACTCAAAGTTGTTTTTACTTAAGAGCATTGAACTCATCTTTGATGTGCATTTGAATATACGCCCTAAAGATTTAAATTCCTCTTCAATTTTTATTGATCATCATCACATCAATACAATAAATTTTGTCAGTCCATAAAACCAAGGCTTGCGTGATGTTGTGTTGTTAAAACTCTATAAACTTGTCATTTGGATTTAAACAATAATTTGCCAATTTCATGGGAATTGGGTGTCTGTAATATTGGGACTGAATATTTAACAACACTGGGAACTTCTCCATTACTCACACATTCTGTTTCCCTTGTCCATTTTACTCCTTAAATTGACTATTATAACTTCTGTGACTCATTTTTTCATTACTTGGATATATTTTTAGTTCAAAATGCAACTTTTAATAGGAAATTAACTGTTTTGAGCTGAAGCTGTTATGATCGGGTGCACCCAGATTGGTGATTGCTTGTTTTTGGAGGGTAATGAATTCCTAGTTCTTCCAGATATAATGAATCGATATATACTATCTTAGGCATTGCATTCGTTGTCAGATCTGTATTCAAACAAAAATAATTTAACATCTTTGCACAATTTTTTTCCAGTAGCAAATATTTTTCTCTTCAGTAGCATTTTTAAACACACATATCTATAAGTTTTGTAGGATGTAAAAATTTTAATACAAATGAATTTTCTCTCCCAGTAGCAGGTCTTGTGATCTGAGGTGAGTTACCGGTGTTAAGGTATCGGTCACCGAGCACACCTTCAATCAGTAGCCTGCAGTAACTGATTTTTATAACCCTGTCAGGCCTGTGTCAACAAGCCAAATGTTTTAACTAACTGTTAAATCAGAAACCTGTCTTTCCTGATGTAACTTGGGTTCCATCCTTTAATCAGAAATTCATTTTTTTGCCAAATGCATGACAAAAAAAATCATAAAACCAGAATAAGTGGCGAAGTTTGTGCACAAGAATTTTGTTGGGTTTTTTGTTTTTTTTCTGAAAAAAAGTTGCCAGAAAAGGGAATGTAAACATTGCGTCAATTCAACAAACACATATGTTGCTTTTCAAATAAAACCAATAAACCATAATCCTGTATTAAATTCCGGTGTTTGATTTTCCATCCATGTAAATTTATTTTGAATCCGTTTAGAAATACCCTGGCTATGGCATGAAAAAACATATCTGAGAGATGTATACTGTCATTCTGTAAATATTCGCAAGTTCTAGATTTGTTGAAAACACTGTACATTATCATTCAATAAATTTATCTGTACACCTTTCAGTGAACTATATTTGTTTTTGCTTGTCTATCTCCAGTCTTTCTTATCTCCTTTTCGTCATTTTTATACTCTAGTACTCAAATAGTGCAACATCGAAGAATCAGAAACATTGTGTGGACATTGGGGCCAAGGACTTCTGGGCGGTGTTAATTTTTTCAAAGACTGTTGGTTTGCTTCAGCGTACCGCTAAAAATGTAGGCATGTACTTCCAGATGTCTTTCTATCCTTCAGAATGTGACAGATATAAAACTATCAAGCAATGCAAAGCAATAGATTATTTAATCTGAAATGAGTCCTCTCAACTGGACTTGTTTTTTTTGTATATGTGATCTGTGTATTCAACTGTCCACCATTCTCTCTTGCACCTAAATTAAGAGTAGTCAGCTGACCACTATGCACCTTTGTATTGGGGTTTAACATCAAACTCAAGGGTATTTCACTTATATGACCACGGATTTTGCACTTCGCGCTGTTCCTTGCCTTATTGGGATGGAAAACCGAGAAGAAACTGTGTAAAAACCACCACCGCAATTGCCGTAGCCACATAGTGAGACTCCCTCTTATACCTGAGGGTCCAAGAAAAGACATGCGGTTAATATAAATAATACTGTATATTTTCATTACAATAGAGATTAACAAGGCACTCCTCTCGCACAGCAAACAACTGTATGTTTTCTCTACTGCCATATTAATCTACTTGGTAATTAAGTAGGGAAAATATCGTTTTGAAGAGCAATGTTCTGTTCTATGGTGCTCACTGATTATTTACACTGCATACTGCTCACCTGGCTCTGTTCTATGGTGCTCACTGATTGCTTACACTGCATACCGCCCACCTGGCTCTGTTCTATGGTGCTCACTGATTGCTTACACTGCATATCGCCCACCTGGCTCTGTTCTATGGTGCTCACTGATTGCTTACACTGCATACCGCTCACCTGGCTCTGTTCAGTGCTTGGTATAGTAATCTGACCTGCGGTTGTGGAAATGGGTTGTAGACTCTAAATCTTGGTATCCACACCCCTGTTTAACACTGTAAAGCTTGTGGCTTCATTTTGTTTAGAACAGCCTATGTATTCTGTTCCACCAGACAGAAGTTTTAAAGAAAAAAAACAGAACTTAATTTTTACATACAGATAACGGACCAGAAGGATAAGCGTGTAGATGTGTCAAATAAGCGTTCTAGGAATCCCAGTTTATACCCAGTTTCTTGTTCTATAATATGCCAAGGCTTTTCAGATAGTCTTTATCCCATTTACGTGTGAGTTTCACCTTTTTTCTTTGTCATCCATTTTGGGCTGGCACGCACATATCTTTAAATATTATACTTCATTTTAATTTCTCCCTATTGTTTGCATATGTGTGTTGCGGTCATGATTTTGCGATATATAGGCCCGCAACATTATATTGGCCCGTAGTGTTTTTGAGTTACTTCCCTTGATAGTACTTACTCTCCACTGTAAACACTGGAATACCATTTGCACTATAACGGAGAAATTTGCTTCTCTCTTTAGTAAAGACTTACCGAGAATTTGGGAAATTCGGTATAATATAACAAATAATGCAGGGGAATTAGGGCCAAATGACAGTTTATTTTCGCTGTGGTCCATATCACTTTTTGTGGTTGACTGACCAGTCCATAAACTGGCATATGGCCCGAAGTCCTCTGCATTATTTGTTGAACATCAAACTTTCTGCTGTACTTTACACGCGATATCTTCGTCTAAAAGTCACATATTTAACACACTGGCGGCTGTCTGGAAGAGACGCCCTGTATGGGAATTTAAACTATATTCTCTGAATTAAAGGTATAGTCTAATAAGCGTTCAGGTCTAATTTATTAGACTAGGTTAAGGGTCATTGGTAGACAGAGATTTGTCTTGCCATCGTGTGGTGTTAATGTTATGCAATGCTATTGCTGCAGTGGTGCTGACCATCACAAAATAGCCAGGCACATCCTCAAATGAAAACCCCAATGATTTTATATATGGTCTGCGTTTTATGACCGACAAAGCATAATTCCTCCGTCCCGTCTATAGCAACCCATGGTGAAGGATAGAACTCGATCTGCCGCTATCGACGGCCTCTCATACTTATATTGGATTTTTGTCGGATTTTTTTTTTTTAGCTGCCAGACACAAAATAATCCACTCCTATACTTTCTTTCTTCACGTTTAAAAAAAGTTTTATTTAAACTTCTCACCAGAGTTGACCTGTTTAAGTTATCTGCCTTTGGAAAAATAAATTTAAAAATCGTCCGAAAAGAAATATTGTAGGTAGGTAAAGCACTAGTCATTGTGTTTAGTGTATCTAACAAAAGCATTTGTTTTGAGAGGTCGGAGGATCGATTTCCATTCTTCACCATGGGTTTCTATTGACGGGACATAGGGATAAGATGGAGGAATTAGCTCTATGTATTGTGCTTATTTGGTGGTTGCCTTTGCTCCCCATCTTCACGAGGCAAAGCGGGAAAGAATAACATTGCATTAAGCCAATTCTTTTCTTACCTTGCCTCCATAGACGGACAAACCGGAGTTAACTAGAGTCTACAACAGCTACTTTCGGATGACCTCTCTTTATCCCAACCAATCAGATCGGAGTTTTCTTAGAAATTGGATTATTCGTTTGTTTGATTGGGGTTTAACGTCGTGCTCAAGGGTATTTCACTTATATAACGACGTATCAGCCCAATATGTGAAGTAAACCACCCTCGAAACCACTGGCAACAAACAAACAAAGACAGGACGGGACAAATACAGGACAACAATAGGACGTAATACAGACACCACAAACAGATCGGCTTCCTGTTACCATTTAGCTCTGAGATAACCAGGGCAACGTGACGCTCCCTCCAGAAATATGCGTGCAAACAATTAACAAAAAATCATAAGTTTTCCAAGAAAAACGAGGTTTCCTCCCCGTTTTCCGCCATAGTGTACCGTAGCAAGGTACAGTGTGAGCGGGTAGTCTGGCGCCAGTTTATAGGGAAATAACGTTGAGTATACGTTTAAACACAATCAAATTTATAAACAAACAAACGTCTTCTGATGTACTCTCTTATAGGCATTATTGTCTTGAGTACGCTGTAGGCCTTTGACGGCAGTGGAGTCGAAAGGGTGCAAGCATGGTTTCCTTCAAACACCGGGCTGACACGTATGTATATACTCAATATATATATAGGCCTATATATGTGTTACTGTTATTCAATAATGATATAAAAAATACCCCCATCCAAAATGTATAGGAATGTTGGACCAAATAAAGTTAGGTCTTTTTTGACAGAATAAACCTAAGCCTATATGTGGACCAAATCGTTCGATCAGTGCATACATGCCTATGGCTAGACGCAGAATTCTGTATCTCTGATCGTGTGTCATGTTATCATGTATAGCCTATAGATAGCATATGGCATAAATATGATTTGCAATATATCATTCCCATGCTATATTGAATCTTCACCAAATTTCCAGATTAATGTTAAAGTATTCAAGCTAATCAAAAATATGTAGAAACCAAGGCCCCGGGGTTCGAATCCAGGTGGAGGCAATCAAATTGTTCTCTCTTAAAATATTGGAAATATTTTGAAATATTTTCCAAACCATCCACACAGGCGTCCAACAAGACATATGCTCAGTTGGAATATAAGGCCTCGAAGTATACATATAGATGTATACGGGCATACATTGCAAAAATTACTCTCCCTTTAATAAACTATGTTGCAGTAATAAAATCGACGATTCATCTCATCGTATATAGATAAGGTTTCTATGTTTTTATACAGAAATGCTGTGTTTGAATTATATTGTGTTCATTACATGTGACAGGCACATATTAGATAAATTCATGTGTAGTTTTTAAGAGGTTTAGGTCATGCTTCACGGAGCATTACGCACGAGCTAACATTTGTGACATCGCAAATAAACACATAAACAAAATAATAAAGAAGACTTCAACAGTTTAACACGGATATATTGGCGCACCTGTTGAATTGTATAGACTGCCAAGTAGGTCTGTACGGATTATCTCTCTCTCTTTTTGTTTATATATTTTTTTTTATGTTTTGTTCATTTTATTTTTTTAAGTGTGGAATGATTTGAAGATGATTTAACATGTATACGGCATCAGTCAATCGAGGTAAAGTAAGCATGTATTCCGCCAAACCATGCAGGCTAGAAGTGCCGTTAATATGGGTCTATATTTATATCGTTTATTTGGAATTATAGCAAATACACGGAATACTGCACAAACGTAGATATTAAATTAAAAAATATGCACATTTTGTAAATCTACAAAGATAAAACTAACAGGAAACTCCAAAAGCTATATATATCAGTACATGTTGGTGTAGGCTACGTCTTGTTATAAAATAAAATAAAAATTGTCTTTATACATAAACATCTTCCCTGGGAGGAAGGGCGTTTGCTACTCTAATGTGATAATGACCCTGGACTTATTACTCTATATAAACACTATTAATACAATTCTATTGTATTAACAGTGTTAATTCAATAGAATTAATAGATTCTATTCAATAATATTACGGAAAGAAATTGAATCGCAACAATTTGATATTAATCCATCGATCACACAACACATGGATAATCTTGTTAAACACATATATAGGCCTATAACAATAATACCTAAATGGTGCTAAATGGGCTATTCGGGGGTCATTAGGGCTTACAAATTATAGGTTGAAATACTGATTGATTGATTGATTGATTGATTGATTTATCGATTGACTGATTAATTGATTGGCTGATTGATTGATTGATTGATTGATTGATTGATTGATTGATTGATTGATTGATTGATTGATTGATTGATCGATCCAGTGCTAAGAAAGTACAGCATTGCTACTATAAACTCCCCTTAGCCATGCGGAGGGTGGTTGAAATAAGGAAAGCCATAAAACGCCCACAAAACCAAAAACAAACAAATTCCACACACTCCTAGAAACTCTAATGGGATAGTGAGGTATTGTAACGTTTAATAACAACAGACGTGTCCTTACAGGATGCGGATATTCTACTGTCACTTGTAGATCTTATACATATATCTACATCGCGTGAACCAATTTATCTATCCGTCCATCCTGTTTTTTCTATAATTTTTTTTTATTGTTGCTTTTTATTTTTTTGTTGTTTATTTTTTCTCTTCTTATCTTGTGTTTGCTCTTTTTCTTCCTCAGCCTTTTAAATTTTCTTTCGTATATTAATTTGGAATTCCCAAACATTTCAAAATATGTTTATTGTTGCGAAAGAGTGCATGTTTATTGTTAAATTCATTGAGGTCACGAATTTACCATGGGCATTTCAATAGATTAATGTTCTCCAACCGGTACTCCTTATTTGTGTATTGTAAGGGAATATAAGGTAACAGTGAATTTTCACCATACGTAAGATTGTAGATAACGAACAATTATCTCCTAAATTCATTGCTCTTCAGCTGATCACTGATACGAATTATCACAAATCAAAGAGACCAACACCACACGCCTGTGTTTACACAAGCTCGCCTTTAGCTGCGGGGGGTAAAAGTAACAGCACAGTAGCGATTCAAGATGGCGGAATTACCGGACGGCATTTAACATGAGAGAAACGTTTTCCTGAACTGAATGGAAATGACATCCGAGAAAATGCAACCACCTCCTCGGAAGGTAAGGCTGATGACCAAGGAAGGGTCTGGATATAATAGATTCTATGATCAGTTATCTGTTTGTTCAGAAAATCAGATTGATATGTTTGTAATGTTGACATGTTTTGGATAACGTTTCGAAGATAGCGATAGAAGACATGTCAATGCGCAGGATAGTGATGGTAAATAACTATACATTGATATGTTCGTGGATTTTGTTCTTTTCGGAATTTAGCCTATAACATGCCATTTTATATTTTCTCAGGTGAAACCTACTGTGGGACTGAAGAATATACATACCGAACAAACGACAAAATTACAAAACAAACATCAACAAGAATGTGATTTAATCGATGATCTAAGGTGAGTAGCCTACATCTACTACATGTATTTGTAATCAGCTGTCTGTTTTTTTAAGATAGTGTCTTGTAATGGTTTTGTAATTATTTTTTTACAGTAGTTTCATAGGAAACACGGTTTATCAGAAATTTGTGTTCATCAAGTAATATTACTCTGAGGACTTTTTGACTCGAGTTGTGAATCAATATAGGCACTGGTAAGTTTTTAGTGCTTCACTAATTCCTCAATCATTTATTTTATTTCTTTGTGTGATTAAAGAAAAACATTAAGGACTGTTGTATCATAACAGATGAATTGAGCTGTTATTCACAAAACTTAATAAAGCTAATACTACCATGCTTTTCAATACGATCACATGTTATAATAATGTATAAGTGTATCAAGATCAAATGAAGGCATAAAGTAAGCTTATAATATATGTGCTTTTATTAGTACTACATTTGGTCAATTTTTGCTTAAGCTTAAAAAAAGGTTATGTTTTTAAAAAATTATTTGTCAAATAAACATACAAAACCAACAACTGAATCTGACTTGACTTTGCCCAAGTTTTGATAACCTCGACCCCTGGACTCCCTAAGAAATGACAGTAAATGACAGAGTATGGCGTCATAGTGCAACATACATGTATGTAGCATTCAACTGTGGCCAGACAGTCATTCTAGTATGCATTGCCCTTATAAAAGTTATTTTGTTTGTTTTTGGAGAAGTCTGATGTCAACATGATGACTTGTCCAATGTGATTCAGATTCGGCTGAACGATGGAATTGACCATTATTGTAAAAAGAACCCCAATTCAACTTGGAGTGTAAAATACCAACTTAATACATGTTTAGATGTTTGTGTCACTACACTGTAGACTAACACATGCCTGCCATTTGAGATAACCTCTTATTTATGTCTTCAATAAGCTTACATGTAATAGCCAAATCAAGTTATTGTGCATGTTAGTCTTTAGCGGTAAGCAGGCGATAGATAAGAAAGAGATAGTAAAGCATGGAAAAACATACAAATTTCCCATCTTAATTTGGTCTTTACGCATGATGCATACAGTATAGATAATGCAGGGCAACAGATTAATAATAACAAAAGTATTTATATTTAGACATGTACGATTTGAACACGGTCTACAATATCTTGGGTGCAACATGCTTCATTGAAGACTTAATGAGGCAAATACTTTCAATGTCAGTTTCATTAAATGCAAGTTATCTCTGACAGCATACATGTATCTTGCAAATCTTAAAATAAATATGATATGCAGATGAGTTATTAATGCAGGTATTTCAGTCTTGTGCTTTCCTTTCCTTTCATTTTGACACGAACTTCAGTGCATCTCAATTATCCAACAATTGGTCATACTAGCACAGGGATGCCATCAATTTTAAAATCAATGAATAATCTCCAAAATCTAGCTAAACTCTTTAGTCCTAATCTTAAGTTACATGCATCAGTTTTTAATTGGTTGAGATTATTGAGTGTTAAATAAATAATTTATCTAGTTATAAACTGCACTTGAAAATTCTTAAAAAAAGGAAGCAGCCATCCATTAAAATATGATTGGTTTACCAGATTTTTCTATTTTACTTATCCAAATTAATTCATCATATTATACATGTATCAATGATTATATATTTGCATGTTGATTTATACACAGATTTAATCTCAGTTTAAACCGTTTTTAACCTCTACGGTCCACCCTACCTAAAGGAAGGATATTTGCATTAAAAAACTCCAAAGAAGTATTTTAAAATATATCTTCCACGCTTATTTGCTTGTTCCTGAATAAATAAAGCATTGATATAACACATAATTGACACAATAATTGAGGTATAATTACCTGTTGAAAATTAATTATATGGTATGATATAAGCTTATGTCTAATAAAGTCACAAATATACAGGTGTGTATTAATCCTGAAATTACAGTAGTCTACAAAATAAACTCTTCTCGTGAACCTTCTGGGATTTATAATATTATTTGTACAATGTAAGGGTAATGTACACAAGTAAAAACCTCTGTGCTTTGCCCCACTAAAAAAACCTCAAAATGTCAACTGAGAAAGTCAGTGTGTAAACTTTATAGCAAAGTTGTACTGTCAAACCGAACAAAGACATTTCTTATAGTTCAGTTTGTGTGACTTTATTAGTTTATATTGGCTTTAGCACCATCATAGGATTCATAGCTTAAGTGAACAACTGTTACACAACATTTAACACCCATCAGTGAGATCTATCAATCTACATCAGTCCATAAATCAGTCATTGATCAGTCATTCAGTCAGTCAGAGAAATTAACAGTTTTTGGCTACTGTGCAGTAATACTTTTCATTATAATGCAGATTAATTTTTTTTTCACTTTTTACATTTCAATGTGGAAAAAAAGTGATTTTCATGCATTGCCTCCCATGTGGATCCATCTGTACCATGGTACGTCTTTGGGTGCGTGTAACTGGCTTGAATAAAATTATTTGACACGCTTTAGTAGCTGATGTACTTTAATACTGTGCATCAGTAGTTAACAAGTGTTCCAGAATGTATGATAAATGTTTTTGTTAGTTTGGTGAAGTTAGCATGTAAGTGACCCGGAATCAGGCTGATGTGGGCCAGATCATATATAGTTCAGTATACACTGACTGGTACCATAATGACTGTATAGGTCCTTAACAACCTCAATAGTTGTCTACCAACTAGCAGTTTTATATGACCAAGAGAATCAATATTCCCTGAATGTGGTGGTCGGGTGGTTTCCTGTGTTCTAGATGAGTATGAGCTAAGGTTCCTATCTCTGTAATAGAATGCTAATGTAGCACCTATGGCAATGCACCATACATTGTGATGTCCAGTTTATATGCCCAGGGCGACTCAGTGTACAGGGTTTAGTTTGTCATTGAGTTCCTTACTATTTGTATGCTCATACATTATACTGTCTCATTTCTCAACCTACAGTAACTCCACTGAAAGCCCCACCCCACTACTATAACATAGTGTATAATGCGTTTTTTTGTGTTTTCTGTTTTTAAAAATCCTTGAAAATTTTGAGTGATTGATTGGGGTTTAATGTCGTACTCAAGGGTATTTCACTTTATATGATGACGTGCCAGCCCAATAGGTGAAGGAAACCACCCTTGACACCACTGGCA
>JARFOD010122312.1:0-14415 GCA_031763545.1 Mopalia muscosa | reverse complement strand
ACAGAAAGCAACCTCTTTTCTCGCCTCTTACGATCGACCGAGGAAGCCGAGGGAGTATTCTGCAGGGGCATGGCCCACCCGCACCATCAAAGGGCGATTCAGTTTAGGAAATGCACTAGCTACCACTTAGCTACGGGCCCAATCAGCGATTGAGAATGAAAGAAATCACGCTCTATGTCAATATCAGGCCTGTGCTGTAATCTTTTTCGGCAAAACATTAAAATCTGTCCTTTAAAACTTTTGAGATAACCTAACATTTGCATTTGCCACTGCTTTGCTGATTTTTGTAAAACATAAATGTAAAATTTATGAAAAACAGAATTGGTTTCTTATACAAACAGCATTGATGATTGAATTGACAAAATTTGTCCAAATCAGTAGCCAAATGCAAATTAAAGGGGAACACTGCACACGATTTGAGTAACCTATAAATCAGTCCTAAAAAATGTTTGCATAAACATGGGAAGACCCCGCTTGGTCCTTCTACCCAGAGCACAGGTCTGAATATCAATGGAATATCTATGGTAAGATAGCAAAAAATATAAAAAAGATGTTGTGGCCCCACAACAAATTTTTTGTATGTTTACACTTTATTTCTGACAGAACCAGAGTAAGAAAACTCGTGAAGTACTAGATACTTTTAAATAGAAAATAAAATCAACAGCTCACAGCTTTGCCTACTGTAATAAGTGAAACACACTTTACTATAGTTTTTAATATCACTCACCAATTTACAAGCACTTGCCACCCTTTCCAATATACCGTCATGACCAAGGCTTTGTAGACAAACCCACAAGGGGAGACAATTCAATTTGAGCTGTGGGTTAAATGTGCTTAATCCTATAGCATGGGAGAGAGCAGGGTCAGGTTTCTTATATATTGTCTGAGAATACAGATTAAGGAATCAAATATAGATTAACAGATTGATTGGTGTTTTAAGCCATGCTTAAGGGCACTGCACTTATATGATGGCTGTGTATTCAAACAATAATTGACACTATCACAATCAAGATGTGAAGTGTTTCCGTAATTGTCGTCCAGTGAAGACAGCATTGCTACTCTTCAAAACACTGTGACATCAGTTAGAGGGTTCACAAATTCAAAAATGCAATCAGCTTCAATTAATAAAAATTAACAAATGAATATGTCCACTATGGAGAAAAGGAGTTATGAATTGTCTGATAAAAATGCATGCAGACTTTTTAACTTATTATCAATCAATGTTTCAATTCAGTAACTGGCACTGTTTCAAGAATGACCAGGAAGAGCTGTTTCATGTAGTATCTACACAGATCAATGACAATTCCAGCAGGTGAAAATAGATATAAACTTATAACTCAAGCTTAAATTACACGTGTATAAAGGATACAGCAACTGGCAGTCCGGGTATGCCCAGCCAGTTGCCCAATCTGACAGTCATACTGTCTCCAGACTTAGCTGGACTGATAGAGGTCGGGATGGAGAACATAACCAGTGTGGCTAGGTTATCGCTGAAACAAAAAGGTTAAAGTTACACATATGCTGGTCATATTGAAATTTCAAACTTTTTTATTGCAAAATTTACAGGAGTGTACACTGGTACATACATAAATTTTGTTTGTTTGTTTGTTTGATTGGGGTTAAAAGTCGTACTAAAGGGAATTTCACTTATATGATGACGAATTGTCCACTTCAGAATGCCCCTAGTTTTATTATGGTGGAAAACTGTGAGGAAACCTTGTAAAAACCACCCCTTGATTGCTGGAGCCACAAGATGTTTGTTTGTTTGATTGGTGTTTAACATCATGCTCAAGTGTATTTTACTTATATGACGACAAATTGTTCACTTTACAGTTCATCTAGCCTTATTATGGTGATAAAACGGGAGGAAACCTCGTAAAAACCACACCCTTGATTGCCGGAGCCACAACATGTGACTCGCTCATATACCTCATGGTCGACAGTCAGAATTGATCTGGTGAACGGCACATTGAAGCAGGCTCAGTTTAGTAAGCTTAGGCACCAGCACTAAGCCACAGCCGCAGGCCTATTACATAAAAGACAAGCTTAGGATGCATAATAACAAGTTGCAAATTTATATTGTAAAACACTGCAAATAGGCTTAGTGTCCCCTCATACTAAGAGAAAATCATGTCTCAGGAAGTTCCTTCCAACCACATTCTTATACAAGTACGGAAAACAATGTGTCACTCACCCTTCAATATGAAGCCAGATGTTATTGTTTTTACACAGGGATTGTAACCTCTCAAAGTTATCTACATGACCCAATAATGGAGTTCCTGGTATAAAGAAAAATAGTGAATATATATTTTTCAATCAAATCAAATTGATTAAGGTACACACAAGATACACTATCAATTGTCTAATTACAGTTAACATTGAATTCATCTCACATTTATGTATATCTTACAACATTGAGAAGATCCATTTAATGTATTGAAATATTCAACATTTTAAATTCACTTTTTTATTAAAATCACTCATAGCTTTATTCGGTTGATTGAAGTTTAAGGTTATTCCACTAAATGACAGTGAGTTGGCCTAATGAGTGATTGATTAATTGATTGATTGATCAATCGTTTGATTGGTGTTTTATGCTGTGCTTAAGTGTACTTTGCTTATATGACGGCAGTGTATTCCTACATTATTTAACACTAGCACAACCCACATTGAAGCATTGAAGCATTTCAATAATGTTGGAAATTTAATTTACTTCTAAGTTAAGACAGAATTGCCACTCTTAGAACAAACTGCCCTTAGCCAGAGGTTGGCCTAATAAGTGGAGAATCACCTTCACATCACTGGCAACCATAGCAGGATACCAGACAAGTACGGAACATAATTACTGGTCCAATGAGGCAATGTTGCTCGTTAGCATCGAAAATACAAATGACAATACTTGGAGCAATAAAACCCAATGTTCATGACAGTTTTACTTAATGTGGCTTCCATTCATTCGTCAACCACAATAAATGGACAATGTCTTGCCAGCAGGAAAGCTCACATTAAAATCTGTCTTTATGAATAAAAGTTTAATTGAATCTGATAATGTTTTCAGGTACAGTACCTGCATAAGCCACCAATAAGACTGGAGTTTTAGCAGCAGCAATATCATCCTGTATTAACTTCTCTAGTACTGCCACATCCTAGAGCGAAAAATAATTACAAGATAGGAAATCATTTTAAATTTTCTAGAAGTGCCATTTTATAGAGAACAAAACTAACTCTAGGGTATAAACTCATTTTAAAATTCATACTGCCGCTTCATATACCACAAAAAAATAATAACAGGTGTAAACATCATTCCAACATTCATACTACTGCCAAATCTTACATAACAAAATAAGAGATAATAATTTTATCTCATTCTATCATTCTCTACAACTGTAAATCTAAAATACATGTAAATAAAATGAAAAAAACACGTTTACCTCATTTCAACATTCTCGTGACATTTATAATCTTACTACATGTGTTTTAAATTTAATGTAGAAAAATACTAAAAGACAAGCTGTTTCTGTATAAATATTGATTTTGGGTTTTTTTTTTTTTTAGTGTATTTGATTTTGGGCAAAAATATGTGGACAAAAATGATCTACACCTTTTATTTTTAAAACGACTAGCTAGGAATAAATATATATTATTGAAAGTAGAATAAAAGGATATAACTTTTATAGCCTTTAACATATTTATTCATTTGACAATTTTAATACAGCAAAATTTGACATATCATGTGATGAAGGAAATATAAATTTGGATGAATGTAGGGAAAGACAAAATGTGCATGCCTCTGTAAGAGCTGTACAGTAGTTGATTGTGATTATAACAAATCTCTATGTCAACTGACAAATGGGCTAATTTTGTGTGGATTTATTTAAATTTATACAAAAAATAAATAACAGTGCTTTCGTTATTTTGGGATAACACTTTCTTAGTTTGAACAGATGCTAGTTCAGAAAATTTTGCAGTTTGAAACCCATCAGGAATCGAACCCAGGACCCTCAGAGTTAGGTACCAAATCGGAAGCAGTAAATGCCACTCAGACCACTCAGCCACCCGGCTTTCGCCGAAAATAATGGGAACACTGCTAATATTCACTTTCTTTAAGGAACAAAAATAAATTATGGCTAAAATATTGATTCTTTGTTCAATCATGGACAGTTTGATGTCATACTCAAAGTCATTTCACTCGTACGGGGGACATTGACAAGAGGTTGGGTAAAGGCAACAATCCAAATCGTCATGGGCAACAAGAAAATAACAGGACAATCACAGGAGGAAAGTCAGCACCAGAGCAACAGGAAGTGCCCTCCATTGTCTTGCCACTGATGAAGCAGCTATATAATATAACTGCAGACAGTGAGTTTTATTTGTCTAAACTAACCTGATTAGCTTTGTTTGAATTAGAAAACAGTGTAAAATTCCAACCTTTCTTTCTGATAAAACCTCTCTGTGTCGACATCATAATGAAAGGTACATGCCGTAAGATGCACAGCAGTTATAGCTTTGTTATGCACATAGCATTAGCATACATGGAACTTATAAAGCTAAGCACTGATGTCTTCGTTTTTATATCTTCTGTTGAAGAACTTAGTCCTGGGGAATTCATAAAATGGTAGAGTCTCAACTGTCCAATAAACAGTCAAACAAGCAAGAGTATGAGGTAAACACAACTATTTCAAGAGAAGGCCCAATGGAAATCTCATCTTTTGAAAAAAACTAAAATATGTAATCATGGAATCCAACATTACTATTGCATTTACGATTGGATGAGAAGAAATTTTGAAATGTCAATGTTTGTTTTATGCCATGTGATGTGTGTTTCTGGCAAACCAGAACAAAAATATTTGACATAAGATCTAACAATGTAAAGCATGCAATGGCTGCCATGCTGGTTAGTACCATTTTGGTTAGGACGTAGTCACATGCATTGTCTGAAATGTAAAGTGTGGACCCATTCTCATGCCAAAAACCCAATGATGGATTTCACTTATATGATGACAGATTGTCAACATCACACTGTTCCTTGCCTTACTACGGTGGAAAACCGTGAAAAAACCTAGTAAAAACCATCCCTGTAATCGCTGGAGCCAAGAAAATTTTGATATAAACGTTGGTTTTTAATTATATCAATGGTAGGTATCAAGCAGAAATCAGAATTCAAAAAAAAAATCTTTAGTGAAAATCCAATAATATACATTATACAATTACAAAAGAGTGCGCCTTAAAACTATGAAAATATTCTCTCCCTGCAATTAAGATATACACCATGTATCCAATACCAATCTAATGGGCTTTGCCAAAATGGTCAAAAAGGGGGATAAACCTGTCACTCATATAACTGGCAGCGCCACCTATGTCACCGACTAAAAACAATAATATGGTTAAAATACTGGGTATTCAGTTAGATGGTATTCCACATAGATGGTACTACAGGTTAAAAGAGTGACGGATTTATCTCCCTTTTGAGCTACTGGCCAACCCATACATAAGGGAGATAACCATGCCTACACCTGACTACCACATAATGCAAACAAAACTTACCATTTTACCATGCTCACCAGAACTCTGTAATATTTTATGTAAAAGGGATACAATTTTGTTTCAAAGGCAGACTCCAGGAGGTGTACAAGCAAGAATATGCAGTTAAAAAGGTGACACATCAGTAAAACGATGTGGTTCAATTTATCTTTCTAAAACTTGCTGCAACATTTTGGTGAAAAGTCTTATCTTTTTGCATTCCTAACCAAACTGGTTTCTCAAATTTTATCTCAGAATTCCAGGGCTTTCTAGGAACAATCATATAAAATTTTAAAAGATTATTAACTACATGCAACTGGTTGCCCTATTGTCTTGTCAGATGTGTAACAAAAAAAGTCCCAGTAGTGGATATAAACGGAATTCCCATTATCATTAAAAGATTGCATTAATTTATATAGATTGCATTTCTGACAAGGACATATCCTGGGATTTTTTAATAATAAAACATTGCATTCATGATGCAACCCATTGTTAACAGTAAGTGTTTCAATAATTACTCCAGAATATTTTTCTTTTTATGTCTTCTTGAAACAGTTTTACTTAAGCAGTTTTGTTGAAGTAGTGTGGTTGCTGACTTACCATTTTTTGTGTGGCTCCGAACATAGTATTGCAGGGCACAGTACAGAGGCATGACATTGGCAGTCCGAGCTGTAAGAAGATACAATAAATTATTTAGCAAAAATATATTCCATGTTAATACGGGTAAGTCAAGTTGGTTTTTATGGCAACAATAAAAGTAGGCAAAATGAAACCAAATTATACAGAAAAAAATGTCAAGAAGTGGGTTTACTTGTAAACATCCAATTAAAATCCCCTATTTGACATTTGTAGTTTTAATCTTTATGTACAATGTAGTTCACAACAGGACTGTTTTTCAGACAGCCAGTTCATCAGCCATGGCTTTTGATACAAAATAAACATCTGCAGTATGAAACGCTGCAAATGATATGGCCTTATTTTGCAGTGACCCTGTTCTGGCAGTACTTGAAAATTTTTTTGACTTATATCAGTGGCTGTAAGGAACTTGAATAAAGAGTAAGCCCCAGACTAGGTGGTGGTAGTAAGCACACACTTAATACTAGAAATTGGACTTACCTGTGAGCAAATATAATGTCCGAGCCCATTCCTAGCAGCAGCACTGACATAAATAACAGGCGGTCGGGAATAGAGAGCCTCAAACCCTGCAGTGGTGTATTTGGGGTACTTCTGATGGAGAGCCAGCTTACACATTCGGACAACGCCGTCCCTGTCATCCTCATGGTAAGTCACTGCTCCTTTATTAAACCTGGGGAAATCAACAATAACATAGTTCGGTTGATTTTTGTTATGTTTTACAGAAAAATTTCATACAATTTATTAAGCAAGTTTTGTAATATATTTGGTTGACAACAACCTTAACTGGTAAAATAAAAGGAAAACAAAAATTCAGTATTGGAAGGAACTTGCACCGATCGCATTGGCTAATTTTTGGGTGAAATGTAAGAGATTATGATCTATTACAAGATATGTTACAATTCAAGAATTCATTTCTTATCTATCATTGATAAGCTTAGTTATTACGAAACATGGAAGAAGTTTTGAAGCATCCTAAGAACATATTTTAAAAAATCAGATAAACATAGGGGAATTCTTTAAAACTAAAGGGGGAAACCCCTATTCCATACAATAAATACAACACTATGATAATTACCTGAACAGTCTTGTCATCCACAGTTCACAATCCGATGTTATTTTGGATGAGAAGCGCTTTAAGTGTGGAGTGTCAAGAGTCGAGATATAAGCTGCTAAGTCATGGGACATAATGGCTGCTTTACCGACATCATCTAACTTTTGTAACCTAGCTGGGCTATGATGGGAGAAAAATGAAAAAATAAAAATAAAATACAATCATGCATACTCTGTACAATTTCTCCTCCTGCCTTTGCTAAATTGGATGGAAAAACTGAGGTAAAACATTACAAAAAGCACCCCAGTGAGTGCCAGACCCTTATGGAGTGACTCACTTGTATACCATAGGTCGACTTAGGGTTCTAATTGATTGAATGGTGTTTTACGCCATGCTTAAGGGTATTTCACTTTATATGACAGAGATGTATTTAAAAGATATTTGACACTAACCAATATGTAAAGCCTTTCCATGATGTTGGAAGGTTAATTTTCCTCCAGTGTTAATTCTAAAGTCAAGGCAGTATTGCCACTCTTCCAACAAACTGCCCTTAACCAAAGGGCAAAAAAAAAATAAATAAATAAAAAAATGATGTATAAACTGTACTGTGTACTGTACAACTTCTGCTTCTGTCTGAGCAAAATTGGATGGAAAACTAAGCTAAAACCACCCCAGTGATTACCAGACCCTGATAGTGTGACTCACTTATTATATAAGTATATATAAATGAGCTTAAGTCAAGCACACATATTGTATACGTACTAATGTGATTAGATATAGAATAACTTATAACAGAATCAAAATAAAAACGCACATTTTTCTTTCGAAATCCACTTCTTCAAAATTTTCATTGGCAATCATATTTAGCATGGACTTCTCCACATCTTGAAGAGACTGGCCACTGAAATAAAAAATTGTTAATGATAAAATAATAATTTGATCTAACTGCTTAATGACATGAATTAATTACCAGATAAACCCAGATTCAGCCATATTTGTGTGACACCCAGCAAAAACACGGTCTTTTAACCAAAGTGCTGAAGGATTGAAAATTAGGTACCAAAGGCACCTAAATTCAGTCACATCTGTCTCCCACCTAATCAAAAAGCGATGTTTTGACTAAAGTGCTGAATTACATGAATTTTGGTAATAAAACACCTAGATCCAGTCACATTATTCTCACACCCAGCCAATAAATTGTTGTTTCTAGCCCCCATATTTTGGCTAACTTAAGAAACAAGACAATCAGTATTACAGGAATTTACATATAGGTACATGTACAAGGACATGTAACAGATTCAAGACCCTAAATTCCACACCTAATCCCAACCAAGAGGCACTGCTTGGACTACTTAATCTAGGCCATCACAATAAAAGAGAAACACCCACTGTTTCCAAACCACTTTCTGTCATACTAGAAACAAACTGTGTTTGTTTGTTTGTTTGATTGGTGTTTAATGTCGTACTCAAGGATATTTCACTTATATGACGACGGACAAAAATACAAAACATCACAAACAAATCTGCTTCCCATTACCCTTTAGTTCTGCAAACTCCAGGCCAACAGAAAGCAACCTCTTCTCTCGCCTCTTACGATCGACTGAGGAAGCCAAGGGAGTATTCTGCAGGGCCATGGCCCACCCGCTCCCTCACGGGGCAGAAACAAACTGTGACAAGCCACAAAACAAGCACAGGACACATTCAACAGTGCAAAAAGCCATAGGGTGCACATGTCCAGTGCAAGTGACTGCAACACTTCTTGTTGTTTCTAAAGACATACATTTGTTTAAGCTATCATTTAGGTTTTACTGAAGGGAGATAACAACGCACCATTCATCTTTACTCTGCCTTAGTTAAATACAGGGGAAAACCAGGAACAAACCTGGTAAAATCCAAAGTGGAAAAAAACCTACATCACCTTTCTGGCTCCCTCTAATACTGATTGAGCCATAAATTAATTGATAGTTAACAACATGCTTTATTGAGGGTATTTCACTTATATGGGTGCGGTGCACTTCCAAACAGTGGACGGCAACACAGCCATTATCTGGTCTGTGCTGTTATCTTTTCTGGCAAAACTTAAAATTGGTCTTCTAAAATTTTGAATCAGGGATAACCTAACATTTGCATTTTCCCCTGGTCTGCTGATTTTTTAAATAGATTAATTGTTTGCTTGATTGGGGTTTTACGTCGTACTAAAGGGTATTTCACTTATATGACGACATGCCAGCCCAGTGGGCGAATGAAACCACCCTTGACACCACTGGCAAAAACAAAGACAGGAAGGGACAAATACAGGACAACAACAACAGGATGCAATACAGACACCATAAACAGATCGGCTTCCTGTTCCCCTTTAGCTCTGAGTACAGCAGGGCTCATGAAGCTCCCTCCAACCACCCACTTTTAAATAGAGAGTAAAATTTCTTTTAAATGCAATCTACATCGATAAATGGATGACAAACTTTTCGAAATCAGTGGTAAAATGCAAATAAGATGAAGATTACAAACAATTTGGGAAATGCAAATTAAGTTTGCATAACCATAGGGAGACCCTGTTCTGACCATTCTCCCTAACAACACAGGCCTGATAATGTGAAGTGTTGTACTCAAATGCTCTGTTATCCCATACCAAATGTCCACTGATTTGGGGACTTGAACAAGTGATTGGTTTAGCGCAGGATTATTAGAAGATCAACACTCTTACCACTGAGCTACATCAATGGGTCATTATGGCATTGATGCCTGTCCAAACACTCATGATAAATAAAGATACCATTAACGAAGCTTGATTGAATAATGAAAAAATGATATATTTACGGGAATTTTATAAACGATACAAAGGTTGCACACATTACCTTCCCTTTAACGGTGTTGGAATATGTTCCTGGTTGCGTGCCTTGGTGCGAGCATTTCTTTCACTTTCAATTTGACTGCAAAACAAAACAATTACTGTGAAAGACAAAATGTCGTGTAAGATATGACGTGAATTTCAGTGTTAGGTTTAGGGTTAGTGTTAAGTTTAGGGTTAGGTTTCGTGTTGTCCTTTAGAGTTAGTATAAGGGTTAGTTCAAGGATTAGGTTTTAGGTTTGATTTAGTATTAACCTTAAACCAGAACTTAAACTTCAGGTTGATCTCAAATGATGGAAAGGCCTTAAATTTGGTCTACTATAACAGTTTGTTACAAATGGATAAATAGACAACATCATGAGTCGGGCTTAAGTTATAAGGGTTGCAATTTTCTAAAATCAATGAGTAATTGTTTTTTGATTGGGTTTAGCGTCGTACTCAAGGGTATTTCATTTATATGACGACAAATTGTCAACTTCGCACTGCATCTAGCCTTATTAAGGTGGAAGACCAGGAGAAACCTTGTAAAAACCACCCTGCGATTGCCACAACATGTGAAGGTCTAATAGATTAAGAAGGTCTAATAAAAGGTCTAATAGAAGGTCTAAATGTACATAAAGAAATCCTAAAAATACAAATAGAAGATCTAAAGACAAACATAGAAGATACACATAGATTTTCACAAATAGAAAGGATCAAATTACGAAAGTGTGATAAAAATCTATCAGAACAATGTCTGTTATACTCACTGATTTATCCTATCCAAAATTGCATTATTTGCATCAGCATGTTTTTGAAGTTCATCAAACATTGGGTCCAAGAAATTCTGTAAAACAGAAAATAGGCTTTGATGTACCGTACATTGAAAAAAAAAAAAAATTTAAGAACAAAAGTCAAAAACGAAATACATTTTTATACCACAGACGTCCATGGTGTCAGTTGTCAGTTTAGGATTTCAGAAGAAATATGCTACTTATTGACTTTTTCTGTTAACTATCCAAGAACAAGGCATCTGATGTTATTGTGTTACATTTCTAGATAATGCCTTAGATCACCAGAGTTCGTTTCTAGTGAAAGAAGTTCTGGCAAACAAATGGTCACCCAAATTATTACATGTGTATGCCAAAGTCAATTGTCATAAATTAAAAATAACATCAGCTCTTGTAGGAGTTTTAATTGTCAGCTAATGATTTTTGTGTTTAATTGGGGTTTTACATCATCTTCAAGATAATTTCAATAATTTGACGACATGCACCCATATTTGGTGAAGAAACGACCTTTTGGCTTTAACTTCACTGGCAACAAACAAAGACAAGACAGATCATTTACAAGACAAGTACAAAGACAGCAGAATTCTACAAAACTAAAAATAGAAGGTTAGTTAGTCGGAAAATAGGTAGAGAATATTCAGAAGACCTCTGATAAGATAGTGACTGACACTGTAGCTCCCACAGCTGAAAGCAATGAATTTATTTTTGTGTTGTTTAAAAAGTGAATATAAACACTTTTTTCGTTATTTTTGGTATCACTTTCTTAGTTCGAACAGATTCCAGTTCAGAAAATCTGCAGGTTGACCCCCACAACGCAAACAAATTTGTTTTCTAAATTGAATTGGTCAGACATTTTAATCTGTATTCCTAGGTTAAGTATCATTGTCGTATGCGTGTAGTTTTTAGAATTAATTGAATTCCATCTAGTTTTGTGTTTTTTAAAGGCTTAAAAAAAAAAAAATGTTTTGTTTTCTCTAAATCAACCGACCCTAAGAAATAGCTCTGAGTGTAAAGTTTTTATTGGTTGTAAAAAAAAAATTTTTTTTAAATTTTACAAAATTTAACAGACCTTAACAAAATGGTTATTTTTTGATAGCAACTTGATTTTTTATGTTTTTCAGTCATGCAACATCTGTATCAGTTTTATTTTATATCTACTGTTTTGTCTACAGAAACAAAGAAATTATGAAATAAGAAAAAAATTCTGCCTGCCTAGCCTAATTTTTTGCAAGCCATTAGAGGAAACACAGCATTTTGTTTTTAGGCCTTACTCTTTCAGGACTCCTTCTCACAACAGAACCAGATGTTGTAAGCTTATAAAAGCTATGAATATTACAGGATCCATAGGACAAAAAGTCCTTTCAGTGAGTTCAGTCATCATAATGTATTTTTGACAAAGTAAATCAAATCTCATGTAGCTTAAATTCTTGACACAACTAAGATTCTCATTTCTCTCTATTTGCAAAATGCATGTATCAGTTGTATTACTACATACTACATGTTTATGAATTATGAATACGAGACGCAAAATCAATCCAGTCAAACTCCTAAAAACCAGCTGGACGCAAAAAATACACTGTTTTTTTAATGTGTGCTAGATGCATTGGTACATGTTGTTCTCTTTCCAACCCATCGCCCCCCCCCCCCCCCAGTAATTCAAATATTCTTATCAATGTTTTTGAAGGTTTACACTGACAACTGATATATATAAATGTGCAGCAGCAGTTAAAGCAATATAACTGTAATATGGTTTCATTCAGTTCAATAATC
This sequence comes from Mopalia muscosa, assembly GCA_031763545.1. NCBI lineage: Eukaryota > Metazoa > Mollusca > Polyplacophora > Chitonida > Mopaliidae > Mopalia > Mopalia muscosa. The sequence goes on along the minus strand of JARFOD010122312.1, from coordinate 1,817 downwards.
CAATATTTGAGATTCAACGTAGATGTCACTTTTCTCACTTCTATCAAATGCTACAGATTGTTAGATTTGTTTGTTTGATTGGTGTTTACTTTTATATGACGACAAATTGCCCACTGCACACTGTATACAGTTTTGTTCCTGGTAACAGTGGAAAACCGAGAAGAAATCTTGTAGGCCTGTGCTGTAATCTTTCCAAAAGAACCTTAAAATCGGTCCCCTTAAATTTTGTGAGATAACCTAACAAATAACAAATAACATTTGCATTTGCTGCTGCTTTGGTGATTTTTTTGAAAACATGAATGTGCACTTTGAACAAATAAAGCAAATTTGCTTTATAATTTTACAAAGTTATTTGATGATCAGATTGACAATTTCCAGATTCTTGAAGTCAGCAGTAAATTTTCTTAGTTTGATTGATTGTAACATAAAGCTGGGACACCAACTACTTTTTAAATGGATGGCTTCACCACTGTCCGAACTATATGTGAAAATGTTAAAAAATGTTTGAATTTCATTGACTTATGAAAACACATGTTTAATAGACTTTGCCACACACATAAACAAGGGCTAATCATGAGGGGTGTCTACCTGTCCTGTGGATATCTTAATTGAACAATCGTCTCATTTGGACACCCTGTTTTAAGAAACTTTAACATCCAGGAGATAGGGAAACTATGAAAATTGGACATCCAGTTACTTGAAAAACAAAGCAAAATAACCATTTTTGACCAGTGATGCAATGGCCAATCATTACTGATGAGTTGATCATAATTTTGAAAGTGTGAAAGAAGATGTAACTTGCCCCCAAATAGATGTGAATACGTATCTGATATAAACTATATAGAGGTGCAGCTGTACCAAAACTCTAAAAATAAGGTCTGCCTCTCAATACTTAATAACATTGCATGATCATGACCTAATTACCGTGGAAGGTATTTTAAGCAAGTGTGGTACTGCTGAGAAGTGAGAAATAATTGATTTGTCATTTTTGGTCATTTTGAGTGTCAGTCTAACCCCAAAGTGTTCAAGGAAGAAAACAATATGGTTTAAGTCAGGGTAAGGCCAGGAAATTTTTATATATTGGAAGATAGTGCCAAACCATGATGGCGTTCTGCTATTTCTAGCGGTTACGAAGCTTCATGTAGCATAGCTACCCACAAAACTATGGGTGCTTGGCTTTGACAGATTTCAAAATGACATGATCCATTAGGTTGTTTTTGCCATCTGGCATACTAAAAAGAAACGTCAGAGCCACTTGGACTAAATGGCAATATGATACACTAAAATGTCAAGAGAGTTGATTTTTTCAGCTATTACTGCCTACGTACATGTATAATGAAGGAAACAATCAGGGCTGGAAATGTATAACATATTTTGTCAGACATTTTTTCCCATTTTTTTCTGCAGACCATTCAACACAATGTTAAATTCTGGGGATCTTTACAGAACAATCTTAATTTTTATCAGGACAAATAGAAGTTATTTCCACTGATGACAATAATTGAAGAAAAAAGCCATTAGGCATAAACCAAGGGGTTAGGCAGACACCCGTCCACCCGTCCAAATGGACACCCTGAAATGAAGAATTGCCTCATTTGGACACCCTATTTTACGAAATTTTAACATGCAAGAGATAGGAAAACTGTCAAAATTGGACACCCAGTTATCATGGGCGTCACCAGGATTTTTCAAGGGGGGGTCGACTATCACAGTTTATAGGCGAGGGTCGAGTGGCCGCCAAGGCCCCGGAAGCCCTGCGATTTAAGACGGCCGGAGATGCGTTTTGCGCAATTCTGGGCCACTAAATAGCAACTGTA
>JARFOD010122301.1:0-14415 GCA_031763545.1 Mopalia muscosa | reverse complement strand
CAGCAAATTCGCGGGGATCTCGTCATTCGATTTTATGTCAATTTAAGCAAATAAAACTGTGGCCTTCTTAACCCAAATAATATGTCCTTATGTTAGTTTTTGACTTAGTCTTCTGCGATGGTTGTTAAGATAGTCATGATTATTGGAATAAACGCAGGGCAGCCTTACGGTACCGGTACGGCGACATTGCGTTATGTGGCAAACCCTGAGCGCAACGCAAGGCCTCCACACGGCTCCCGTAAGCTTGCCGTACGCCATCCGTACGACCCCTTAGTAGTCTGGCCGCACGACCGCCTATGATCGAAGTTTATCAAATATCTACGGCCGCCGCAGGAACGACCCAATTTGACAGTTGACCGTGAGTCATCACTTCAAAGGCCTTACGGCAGCCGAGGTTTTCTGTCCGCACAAATTCAAATCGCTACACTAACATATGGGAATGCTACTATATGTGACCGTGGGAATGCTGTGGTGCCAATACACTTTGTATTGGTCGTACATATTTTAGATCCAAAGGCCGCCGTGGCAAATGTGACTTACTCATTAGCGGTTATCGTATAAGGTACCGTCCACAAGTTCTTATCCGTCTGTGGACCCATCAGGTATGACAGTGAGTAACCAAGTTATGGCTCCGGCAAGTACCTCTCGGTTCTCCACCGTAATAACACAAGGCATAGTGTGAAATGGACAATACGTCGTCATATAAGTAGAATAATCTTGAGTACGATGTTAAACGCCAATCAATTTTCAGATTTTTATTCGTTGATCCGTGCACACACATACCGACCACAGATGTGTTGTTTTGTGCATGGCCTGTTACCAGATAATTAATTAAACAAACGCCTTTACTTCTTATGGATAAACCACAATGATAATAAAGACAAAACATTACAGACAAAATGTGTGATTTACTAACGTAAAATGTTTTTGTTTTGCTTGGTTGATTTACAGGTGCCCGTTCTCTACTGACTGTCCAGTTTCAACTACGTCGGAGAGCCGGATATTTCCTTATCCAGGTGTATGTACCGTGTAGTCTGCTGGTTATCCTCTCCTGGGTTTCGTTTTGGATTAACAGAGAAGCTACCGCGGACAGAATAACTCTGGGTATACTATATACTAAGAATTGGATATTTGTATTTATTTCGAATTAAGGAATTAAACTTTTAAGATCATTAGTTGATGACATTATAAGATGAAATGCGTATAACAACAATGAAATAGGCTTCTCTCAACATACAATTATGTAGTGAATGGCGAAATAGGTTTGTGTGGAAACAGTAAAATTTTGATAGTGGTTTCTAAATAAAAAAAAAACATCATGCCTAAGAAAAAACTGTCAAGACAAATATTCCCCGAAGCTATACTATGTTTTCTGGTAAATTTAAATGACTTGCTTGAACAAATTGATGACTTCAGACTTGCAGAACATTTTAAGAAGGAAAGGGAATCAATATGAAGTGTAGAAACTGGGGTTCTGTTCTTAGATTGAGATTTATAGCCTGTTCAAGACGGATACGTCAATATCTCATTTGGGGTTGTGTGGGAGGTATGAGCTAATGATTGTTGACTTTTTCTCCCTAGGTGTAACCACGGTGCTAACGATGACTTTTGTTGGGTTGGACCATAGGACAGACCTACCAAGAGTGTCATACTCCACGGCTTTAGATCTGTATATAGCAGTTTGTTATTTGTTTGTTTTGGCGGCCATTCTCCAATTCGCCGTAGTTCATTATTTCACGAAAAGGGGAAGTGGAGAGATTTTCCCGTGGATGCATGTCAGTGATAGCGAAGACGACAGTAGTGGATGTGAAACTTCAGAAGAGGTGATAACTGTATAATTATACTTTTTGTTTTACAGGTTTTAAATGTGAAAAGTAGTATAATAGGGTATAAGTGCATTCCACTAATATAACAAATGAGACACTTGAAGAGCGAATGGCTAAAAGAGACACAATACGAACATACTGCTGGCGTTTGTTTTAATTTTTTGTTGTTCACTATATATATAAATATATATATATATTTGTACCATATATCAGCGGGGATAAAGGTCAATGAGTTATTTCCATTGTGTAGGCCATTTCCCAGAATTGATGGAAACATTTGGTTTAATATAGATTCAAAGGACATGTATATGGCCATTATGCATATCTAACTTATTTTAGTTGGCTACATTTTGTAATTGTTAAAGATTGAAAGCATAATTATGAAGTGTCAATCAGACCAGGTATATCTTCGGTCATCAGGTTATTTCATACTTTGTATTGCGCAGTATATGTGATTAACATTCTCAATCCATAACTACTCTCTACTTTTTTTCCTCAGACATCACCGGTGGAACCCAGTTTTCGCACACCTTTAAAAAGTATGAATGGTGCGACATATCCACCCAGGTCCCGGCCAAATTATTCCGGTGAAGCGCGAACAAACAGTATACAGCATTGTGAGCGACGTGACAGCAAGTACAAGAAAATTTGGGGTTCAATCATGGGTTCTCTGCGGCGAAGATCCCGGGCAAAGCGACGTGCACGGGAAGTTAATCTTAACAGTGTCTCCAAAATCGACCGTGGATCCCGATATCTGTTTCCCCTTGGTTTCGTGATATTTAACCTAATTTACTGGAAAACATTTTGGAGCTAGTCGTGTTGACAACTGCCTATAATGGTGCTACATGGCATTGATCTAAAGACAGCGTTTTTTCATCAACGACATAAACTTGTTGCAACCTTCTAGGTATTGTGAAGTATGTTTATAAAAACAAATTTTAAACCAATATGATTGCATGTACATGCAATTTATTATCAGTCTTGTCTTCTTTTATATGGAAGACACTTTGTACAGTTATGGTACACAGTGGTGATAAATAAAAAAATATTTTTCTACAAAACCCTTGACAGTGTTCCCTTCGATTCCAAATAGTATTAGTCTTATTCCGAGCTAGTTTCGTTGACAACCCTTGGAGGATCCTGCAACGCTAAGGGTTTTTATTTAAGAATTTGGTTCTACCCTGTATGTTCTACGGACATACGGTCTTAGACTGGTGTTTATCGACAAATTCCGAATTCCACGATTAATAATTGCAAACAATAATGTCGAAATTTGTCACTTGCACTTAGCTTAAATGTCTAAGTGAAATGGAAGCTAGCGATACATATATTTGCAGTAATGGAATTCACAAAATGGTCACATGTTGTAATAATGCTATATACCTTCCATGGCTTTGAATTTTATCTCATTTAGATTTGATGCAGATGGTCGAAAGGAACATGGATGGAATCGACATGTTGTACGCTATGATCCTGGTCACAATAATTACTAGAGATTACAGCCGTATGGAATGGTTATATGGCTTTCGAGTTCAAGATCTATTGGTTTAAAAAATAATAGTTTATTTCCTTATAATAATGTAACCTGACGTAACTTCAATTGCAATTTTAATCTATTTATCCATATATCACAATTTGTTCAAACTTGAACTGTCTTAATTGAATTAACTACAGTACTTATTACAAATCCCTATCATAAATAGGTATTTACTTTAACACGTTTATATACATTTTTCCGATTTGCTCCTCTATGTCAGTGGTCTGTAAATGTTGGTGTAATGTTATCAAATGTTGTCTTCAAATGCAAAGACATAGTCTTACACCTAGATTAACCCTTGAGATATATGAAGATAAATGATTCCATGTCATTCAATAAAAAATACAATCGCAACTTGAAATTTGTCCAAATATAATGTTTTGTAAATAAAGTCGGAAAGTGAACGGTGTCACTGCGCAATACACAAACAGGACTTTGATCTACGTACGACAAGCCGTTTTGTACCAGGTGACCGTTAAAAACGTCACTTGTTAACTTTGACAGGAAATGACGCCACATCTATTAAATACAGTCAAAAGGCAGTAACCTGGTTTCTATCCATGAAGTTAACCCTTGTTTAACGACATGCACCAATTAATGGAAGTCCAAACTATGTGATCACGTGACAAATTTGACCTACCATATCTCTGAAAATAATGAGGTTGTCTTAACCGATTTCTCAAATTGTTCATCGCTGGGTTTTTCCTATATGCCTGTAAAATTTCAAAGCAATTTGTTAAACCAATTTTAAGTTTTACTATATTTATGAAATAAGATCAAATCAAAATGGCGATAAAATAAAGTCACAATATAAAATTATCTCGACATGAGTGGCGAGTCCATTTTATTTCTGATTACACCATATTGACATTTTACTCATATCTTTTTTAGCTAAGAAGAAGTTCAGGGAGATGCATAAATAATAAGAATAAAATCAGACCGATTTCAATATATATTTAAAAAAAAAAAAATTAAAAGCCACAATAAACTATGCATAATGACACTAAATTGACAGTTAGGCCTTAGTCTTCACAACAGAAAAAAATCAGAAAACCAGGCTATCAATTTAGAGTTAGTGAATGATAAAGAAATTTCGATTTGATCAGCTTTTTGGTTGATTAAAGCCCAAGGCGTATTAGAGACACTACGAACTAACCTAATCACGAGAATTTTCATAATGCTGAGGAAATCAATCTGGGTTCAAACCAAGTAACCGTCATTTCTCATCACATAATAACCTCATTAGATTCCAATAACTATTTTGTAATCGACAAAATAATCAGTTTTTATGCACAATCCTTATCAGAGTAATGTGATTGATTTTCAGAGGATAGCATTGGATGTACTTTGGTGAACTTTTAAAAGTCTACTATCACGTAGGGCAAAGCAAGCCATCAGCAGGTATTAACTAGTGTACATTAATACATACAACTCATACCTAATCGATTAAAGATCTTAGCAATTATTTAGAACTGGAGACTGTCGACTGGTAGCGGTATCGTTTGATTCTTTGGTTAGGATTCATTATTCTCTTCCTCTCCCCAAGCCTGCTCTCACGATCGATTTGGTCGGGCGGATTGTCAGAGGACAAATACACACCGCACTCTTCTGATTGCAGTTCGAAAGCTATCAAATTGTTGATGCAATTGAGGGAAACTCTGTATGAAGTACCAAGGCAGGGCAGAATTGTTCCACATCGACTTTCGTATTATTTACAATTAGGATTTGTTTGATTTTGTAATTGGCACATATTTCTCGAATTGCGTTCTAACAGATTACGTGTCTGTAAATAGGCTTGTTTAAATATGGGCTGATGGGAAAGGTGATTGAAATTTACAGAAGTCGCTGTTTTTTTTGAGTAAGCTGAAAGATAATATTTAACCATTTTTTTGCAATAATAACAGACAGTCTAGAAGATACATTGGTAGCTTTGTTATATGCTGAATTTTGATTACACATTAGATCTTTCATAAACTGAGCTGCTTTGTGATCCTAATTTTTTTAATGTTCAGGTATCTGTTCAACGCTTATCAGTGTGTGCGACATCTACCGGCTACTTTTCTATAGTGCATTCCATATATGTCCCAGTTCTCATAACTGCTAGCACATTCAACGAGTCACATTTGGTTTTGTTATTTCCATATATTTGTTTTGTTTTAACGGAGTATGCAAGATCCATACTCGATTATGCTATATCGTCACAGATCAATCTAGATGTTTATGCAACTTTGTTGTTCAACCAGCAGGTCTGAATAAGAACTTAGGACTGACTGATTCATACACGCCCAAAGGCACCGCTATTCCATACGCAGCTGCAAAGAATACACGTTCTGCCTTCCAGAAAAATGTCTGGTTTCTACTGTATTCAGGTCTCAGTCGGACATGTGTTTTGGTAACCGTTAAAGTCTCGGTCATGGACTTTTAAAACGTGACTTTTGTTACAGCGAAGCGTTGCACTCATAATTATTATCATCCGTAGTTTAAATTGTGTAAAATAAAAATATCTTCACTTTTAAGATCAGTTTGATTAACAATGACTTGCGTCACAAAACAAAACAAACACAGACAATTTGGGCAATAAGTGAATGGATTAGTTTGCTTTCTGGAACCAGCAATTCAGACCTAGATATTTTATTATACCCTCCACATAAATTTATATAATAAATGTAAATTAATCGAAAAGAGCCCGTATCTTGCATTTTGGGTAAATTTATATGTCAGCAATGATATCTTATCACTTATTCGCTGGATTTGCCTGCATTCCAGATTACCTTTTTTTTTTGACAGGGTACAGAAGAGTTATGAATAAAAAATAAGACTTCCTCTAACTTGTCCGTAATGAACTTCTCATCAGGTGGTAAAGATGTGTTTGGTGCAAAAACTAACACCAATTATTATTTAGATGTAGGTGAAAACCCTTGATCGTCTTCACTGGTAAAAAATACATTCCACTGTCGTAAACTAGCGCTTTTTTTTTCTACACTTTTTAAAGATTATATTTAGAATGGTAATGTATCAGATGGCGCTTTCACAAAATGTTGTACCACAAAAAATATCGCTGGAGAAAGAAAAATTACGTCGTGTTGAAATTGAACTTTATTCTGCTGGAACGAGTTTATATTAACTCTTCAGTTGCAGCTAACCAAGGGTATGTAGAATTGTTGTCAACTGTGGTAAGAACTATTATACACAACAAATTCGGGCATTTCGCGATGTCAGCTTGAGTTAGGTCCGCTGACACAAACAGTACAGTTTAAAACTGCATTCCATATAACCCTTTCAACACAACGATAAAAATATCGTTGACTATTTTCTGATCGAATCGCTTTATACCACGTTTTCCCCTAAACTTCATAGTTCCTCGAAGAAAATCGATGGACTCTGAAAGGCTATTAGATCACACACATTCACAATCCAGGCTTGTGTTACCAGTTTGAAAGCCAGTCAAATTGTTGATGTGATAAAAAGGCCATTCTGAATTGCCGGCCAACAGAACAGCGGCTATCAAACACGTTATTATTTACTCCTGAGGTATGTGTGCTTTACTAATTGGCACACTCTCCAAATTCACGTCTAAGGGCTCTTGTATTTTCAAGACGTGTTTAAATACTGACTACTATATAAAAAAAAGGCTGATAGAAAGACAGAGAATCCTTAGTTTTGATTATCGGATCAGAGTTTGTCAATATTTAAATACCAAAAGATAGAAAATTGTTTTGTGTTTCTATCGGTGACTAGCTTTGCTAGAGGCTTCATTCTCTCCGCGATGGTTTTGTAAAGACATTGATGTCTTTCACATTAGGCCTATTTTGGGGGAAAAAAAACGTAATTGGTCTTAATAATGTGTGTGTTTAAATATTTGTTCTTAACGTTATCACATTTAAATAGAAAGTCATTTACTGCTTTTTATTTTATAATGGCGAGTAACACATATCTTATGGAGACTTGTAATGTGTGGAATGTTATCTCCCAGTACCCCAAGGGATGACTATTGTAACGGATAGGAGTGCGCAGTCTTTAATGGTACTCGCACATGTCTCTGTTCTAGTGATTTTCAATGGCTATTTGTACATCAGATTAAAATCCATTGCCAAAATCTAACCCCTTAGCCCACAATATCAAGAATATTTAAATGAATTGCTGGAAATAAAATTGCGGTGTTCTCAACAATGGACCAAAAGTAAATTAATCGGTTTCGGCCAAGCATAAATACTAATTTTGTTTGATTCAAAATAGTTAAACCTGAGTATTTACTATCGTATAGGGCATATTTAATTCATAAACAGGGCGTTGAACGATTAATTAATTTCCAATGTAAAAGATTTACAGCCACGTTTAAGGAATATTGGTAAAGATTAATTCACCTTGAAAACAGAAGGATAGGGATGGAGAGGAAAGACATAAGCAGTCTTTCACTGGTTAGTATATAGCTACGTTTCGCTACTCACTTCACCAAAATTGCCATCCCAGAAAAACACATGGCTGTAGATTGTGTAGACTCGCAGTAAAACTTTGATTTAATATTTTATAACAAAAGTTTCCTTACTTTATTCAAATCCCAAACAGAATTGAACCCAGCACCCCACAGAATCATAGACAAATGACGAGCAGTGGGTATTGCCACTCAGTCAATCGGAAATAATGTCAGATAAAGAAGTTTCGTTTTCATCAGTTTCTTACCCAGAGTGTGAGATAAATTCTATCAAGTTATTTTACCGTCAAGGCTAACAGGAATAAGGGGACAAGTGATGATGACAATTTTGTAATCAACAAATAAGCAATTTTTATGACAATTTAATTTAGCTTAATGAGATTTACTGTAAAGGAAAATGTCTATCCTTACAGTGAGCGATCTAGTTGGCCTTTATCGTGATCAAGGTGGTGATTTAAGACGGCTAAGCTTGAGGAAGACTAAGGCGATCTATCAATATTAATGTCAAACATAGAAGCTAGTTGTATATATGACCACAGACCCGACTACAAAGTTGCATAATAATCATCGTTACATCCAAGGAATGCTATAAATTTTGAAGTGAACGTTTTTTTTCTTCAAAATTAATTAAATGCATTTTTCTCTTCATCACGTGATAACAAAATGGACCCAATTGATTGATTATATTAATGGATTTAGTTGACATCAATGGTTAAAGTAAAACATTGCCACGCTGATCTATATATTTAGAAGGTAAGAACACCGACATGTTCTGGACATATGAAACCAACTTTCCTAACTTCAGCTTCTAGGAAAGCAGTTGATCTGGGAGTTACGAGACTATAAAGGATATATGTATCACCATTATTGTTTTTATAAAATATATTTTATATTGTCCTATTTGTTTGAGCATGGATGTCTGTATGAACAACGCTTTATTTCAGACAGTAGATTGTGTTAAAAAGATTTTGTCCAGAATTAACTGATTCAGAGAAAGCATGCTACGATGTAGATATTTGAACAAGGACATTGTGTTTCAGTCTTCAGCAGTACACATTATTGTTTAGTTGGACCAACATCAAATGACACTTCAAATATTAAGGCTGTAGCAATCAACATCAATCAACTTCATTAAAACGAAACCCACAAATATAGCTATGTGATCAGGACTCTATTGCCAGACAAGACACTCTGATTTCTTTGATTGGAAGGGGCATCGTGATTCACTCATCCCTTCTACAAACAACCTTTTCCTAAAAACTCCTTACTATTTTGTCTGACAGAATGATGGAATGTAGATGATTGTAACGTCTCAGTCTGTTGGGTCCAGTTTAAAAGCTACCCAGTTGGGGTTTGATTGAAAGAACCGAAAACACTAGGTTAACACCAGTATCAAGCGCCGTACGAATGTGTGCAGCTGGCTTGGGTATGTTTGTATTATACACATAAAGTTTTCAAATTACTGTCAAACAATATATACTGCTCCTAAGAACAGAAAGATAGAATCTCTTATAGTACTTGCCGTTGATCTGAGGCAATAAATAACTATGCATTGATTTTAATACACATTTAGTTCGTATAAACGAATTATCGAATGCTTCCAATTTGTCTGTTTTGTGTTTAAAAAAACAAAACAATAGCAAATTGTTGTATTTTGGACCGTTTACCCTTTCAGTTTGGTTCTTATCCAACTAGCTCTTTGCTGTGAGACGACAAGTGGCCACGTTAATGAAAGAAATGCTATTAAATGCGTCAATGTTTACTTAATAATTGTACACAAAATCTCCTCTCCAATTAATCATGTGTAGTGGAAGATAGACTGAGGAATAACAACCCAGCCGTAGTGTCTGTGACTTACATATGTGTATGCTAATTTATGTAAGATCCAATGCAATATTTAAAGGCCTGCATGTGATGTAGATATCCATGGATCCCGTGTTTGCTTGTATTTTCTGAACAAGGAGTACAATTACTTGTTCAGAAATTGGTAGGTTTATTCTAGTACGTCGTTATAAATAACGAGACGAAAGCCTTTGCCTAGATTCTGGCACTCTGGTGTTATTTGTTTAAGTAATTTGACTCTTTAAGGGAGTAGCAGCACTGTTTCAGAAGCTAGGCAAATAAACCCTCCAATCCCCAGGATCTATTAGCTTGGGAGCGTTTGTCACAGTGAACAGTATCATGTGAATTATCCTGCCATATAGTTGGACGTTAAGAAAAACACTGGCATAAAATGCACCACCTTCACATTGATGCAATAGTAAGGCATAAACAAGAAGATTGTATGAGGAGATGATCGGAAACCCTTGAAGCAGGGGGTAATTTGTGAATATCGGGCGGGTAGCATTGCATTCTTTTTTGCGTTTGGATGAATTCTCGAAAAGGGCGATTTGTGTTTATTTTACCGTTGACAAGAAACGTCATAAACCTATAAAACAAATCCAAAACGAACTGAGGGAAATCTCACAACGCGACGAAAATCCACTATTACTAAACCCTCCACTCCATTGCGCCATCGGGCCAGGTACAGATTCTTTAACACATCGTCTTTAATTCACATAGGAGAGACACATTTATTTTCCAGTAAAGACAAACGTCATATTTTAAGATTGTGCCAATTATGGTTGGAATACACCACCGTCATGTAAGTGAAATACACTTAAGTACGGTGCAAATACCAATAAATCAATCAAGTCTACAATTTGGCTTTGGTTTGCAATCTGAAGCCATGCTGACAACTTATCCGTTGATGTTTTATGAACTAATTTTTATTTTCCTGGGACTTCTTATCCTCGTTTTAATGTCACTTGAATCAAATTCCATTTGGAGGCTCCTAAATTGTACGATTGAGGCTTAGGAAGCTATCGATTTTCTAGTAATGGCACTGAAGGTAAGGATAAATAAAGAACATCTGCAGACCAGTTCAACCAATCAAGACGGCTATACCCGTGGACGACATCCGAGTGCCTTCTCACAAAATATACTTTACACAGTAGAACTCTCGGGACTCTCCAGACTGGACTGGGGTTGATTGAAAACTATATTACTACATCCTTTAACTGGAATTATCTTATTAGTTATAAAAAGAACTTCAAGAAGCTTTAACAGTCTTATTCAGATATAACAAACCATAATAAAGAACCAAAATTCGAGTTTCAACATTCATCGATCTGTCATGCTGTCTTGTTAAGTTAAATAGAGCAGTTTTCATTAAATTACTTACAGATGCACAGCGATGTTGACTGATCGAAACCTGATAAACTCTTAAAGAGTTAAAATAGAGGAAAGACATCAACAACCTTACACTGGTTAGTATGGCTACGTTTCCCTAGCCGGTTATGTTTAATAAAGGCATTGGGTGCTACTCATTTAACCACATTTGGCCATCCGAGAAAATCACATGGATGTAGATTGTGTCGACTTTAATTTATTCAAAATCCCAACAGGAATTGAACACAACACCCCACACAATCGAACGTAGGACCAGCAGTGAATATCGTACAGCCAGCCACTCAGTCAATCTGAAATAATGTCAGATAAACAAGTTTCGTTTTCATCAGTTTCTTACCCAGAGGGTGATATAAATTCTATCAAGTGGTCTAACCGCCAAGATGTTCATATGCTCAGGTAATCTTTCACAATGAGGCCATGTGGCCAACAGGAATTAGGAGACAAGTGCTGACGACAATTTTGTAATCAACAAATAATCAATTTTTATGACATTTTTTATGATATAGATGAATGAGATTTATTGTGAGGGAAAATGTCTATCCGAATATAATGTTGCATAATAATCATCATTACATCTAAGGAATGCTATGTTTTTCACAATGAATTAAATACATTGTTCTTTTCATCACGTGATAACAAAATGGACTCGAGTTGAATGAAATTCCCTTTATAGGCTACTTAATCGTACGTTGGAAGTTTTGGAAGCTATCGATTTTTTCTAGTCATGATAGTTAAGGATAGGACAAATAAAGAACATCGCAGTTCAACCAATCAATACACCTATACCCGTGCGCAACATCAGACCGCCATCCCACAAAATATACTTTACACAGTAGATCTGTCGGTTCACCAAATATCAAAGATCGATCTAGATGTTTATGAAATTTTGTTGTTCAACCAGCAGGTCTGGAGGAAGAACAATGTTTTCTACAAACCCTTAACTCACCGCTTACCATTTCCCTTATTCCAAATTATGATAACTCAACATAACATCGCGGCACACAAACATTCAAACATTCGGGAGTTAAACCATTAAGAATGACTGATGCATAGAAACCCGAAGGCACCGGTATTCCGTATGCAGCTGCTAAGTCCGTCATACACGTTCTGCCTTCCAGAAAAATGTCTAGCTTCTACTGTATTCAGGCATCAGTCAGACATGTGTTTTCATAACCGTTAAAGTGATGGTCATGGACTTTAGAAACGTGACTTTTGTTACAGCAAAGCGTTGCACTCCTGATTATTATCATCCGTGGTTTACATTATCTCATATAGAATCTTATCAAATTTCATACGAACTTATAACCAATATAATACAATACCAGTTCGATACTGTGTTTTTTGCAGTCTTTTACAGTTGTTAAATCACAGAATAGGAGTGAGTAGAAATATTTTCAGTTTTAAGATCGGTTTGTTGCGTCACAAAACAGAACAAACACGGACAATTTGAACAATAAGTGAATGGATTAGTTTGCTTTCTGGAACCAGCAATTAAGACCTAGACATTTTATTATACCGTCCCCATATATTTATATAATAAATGTAAATTAATCGAAAAGATCCCGTGTGTGATATCTTGCATTTTGGGTGAATTTATATGTTTGGGATAATATCTTATCACTTATTCGCTGGATTTGCCTGCATGCCAAATTACCTTTTTTTTGACAGGGTACGGAAGAGTTATGAATAAAAACTAAGACTTCATCTAACTTGTCTGTAATGAACTTCTCATCGAGTGGTAAAGATGTGTTTGGTGCAAAAACTAACATCAATTATTAAAAAATACATTCCACTGCCGTTAAATAGTGCTTTTGTTTCTATTTATATTAAATAATTATACTATATTTTTTATATTTATTCATCCGATGTTAGATCAACAGGATTAAATCTCAATTACAGATCATTGGTCAGCATTATTGTGGGAGGAAAACTAGGTAGTAAATTAGGTGAAAAAACTCACGATCTTTTGCTGGTAACATGTACTAAACAATAAACAGTCTGCGTGAATTGAACCCTAAGGGATGGGATATGTGAACCGGAAGCATACATTCTAGACTAGTCTGTCTGGACAAAGATGCCACATAAATACTTGACTGCAGTCAAACACACCAACATAGACAATAACCTTATTGGTCACAAACCATTTCAAGTCCTCAATTTAATAGCAGCAGCTTGAAGGTCATGTTAAATAGAAATATCCTATGTGTTCTGTATAAACTTATTGACAATATGTTCACAGCATAGCTGATATAACGCTGAATGTGGGGTTAACCAATAATCAGTCACTCATCGGTTAAATTACCTGTGGTAGTTGTTTAGATATTCGTCTAAAGACATGGTAATAAAGATCCCAGGCTTGTGTCAAATCTTTCACATTCCCTGACCTCTGATACTTCATGCACCAATCCTGTGCCTCTAACAGATCTCTACCATACGCCTACAACAATAACATATATTTAACATTAGCTTAATACCACTTAATTATTATTGCTTAAATATGAAAACAATGAGAATGTGGATAATATGGTTAATTCCCTACCCATGTTAAACTGTAAGTTTAAATTTTGCAATCAATAATTTGTATCTGGATATTTTCAGTGAAACCAACTTTGGATAGTGTTCACGGACTCATCATAATACTTCGCAAATCAAAATCTGATAAGGAAATTTAAACAGGTTGTATTCTTCAGTTGTGGAGTTAATTGTCAAGCTTTAGTCACACTACAGACAGAATGAGCAGGAATGTCGCCAGAAAGAAAATTTGTGGTATATTCCTGTATATTCGATGTGTATTCTAAAAAATTTGCCTGCATTCTGAGTACATTGCATATAGTCTTGTGGCATTCTGCCTGCATTCTGAGTACATTGCAAATAGTCTTGTGGCATTCTGCTTGCATTCTGAGTACATTCCAGATAGTCTTGTGGCATTCTGCTTGCATTCTGAGTACATTCCAGATAGTCTTGTGACATTCTGCCTGCATTCTGAGTACATTCCAGATAGTCTTGTGGCATTCTGCCTGCATTCTGAGTACATTCCAGATAGTCTTGTGACATTCTGCTTGCATTCTGAGTACATTCCAGATAGTCTTGTGGCATTTAGCCTGCATTCTGAGTACATTCCAGATAGTCTTGTGACGTTCTGCCTGCATTCTGAGTACATTCCAGAGAGTCTTGTGACATTCTGCCTGCATTCTGAGTACATTCTAGATAGTCTTGTGACATTCTGCCTGCATTCTGAGTACATTCTAGATAGTCTTGTGACATTCTGCTTGCATTCTGAGTACATTCTAGATAGTCTTGTGACATTCTGCTTGCATTCTGAGTACATTCCAGATAGTCTTGTGACATTCTGCTTGCATTCTGAGTACATTCCAGATAGTCTTGTGGCA
>JARFOD010122290.1:0-14417 GCA_031763545.1 Mopalia muscosa | reverse complement strand
TCGCGGGGGTGGTTTTTACGAGGTTTCTTCCCGGTTTTCCACCGTAATAAGGCAGTGTGAAGTGGACAATCCGTCGTGATATTAGTGAAATACCCTTGAGTACGACGTTAAACCCCAATCAAACAAACAAACTTAATCTCTTAGCACAATAGCCATAACTATTTTGGCAAGAACTCAAACATATTGAGTATAAAGGTTTCCATAGAAGTGTAACAAACTTGTAAGGTTCTCTTTATGGGAATCGTTTTGAAATTAAATTAATGGAGGGTTAGGAGGGAGCTTCCTGTTGCCCTGGTGCTCCCAGAGCTAAGGGGCAACATGAAGCCACTCTGTTAGTGATGTTTTTGTATGACATATTTTGATTGTCCTGTGTTTGTCCTGTCTTTTCTTTGTTTGTTGCCAGTGGCAGCAAATTTTCAGGTTTGAATACTAAAATATTTCACTTTCTATGTAGGGGTAATCATCAAAACCACTTCAAACAATCATTCAATATAAAGGATCTCTTTTCACCCAAAAACCTTACGATAGGGAAAAAGAAAACTCTGAGGGACACAAATAGAAAGAATAAAACCTGATGTATTAAATATCACATTGGGATAGCTTCAAAGCATCAAGACAGTGCATATCTTCCCCAAAACTTCATGCTGTGAGGGCCTGTAGCCGTGGCTCAGTGGTAGCGAATGCGCTTCCAGAACTGAACATGCCTCCATTTACCATTCACGGTTTCGAGTCCGCCTTTTTACTATCAGTTATATGAGCGATGGCAGGGGTGGTTTTAACAAGGTTTCCTCTCAGTTTTCCACCGTAATACGGCTGTGTACAGTGTGGAGTGGACAATCCATCGTCATCTAAGTGAAATAGAATGTTAAACCCCAATCAAACAAACAAACAAATCATGCAGGGAGGTTAAATATATTCACAACTGATGATCTCCAGGTTTGAATGTATGTGATACTCAAAAGAACATAACAGTTACTGTGATATTTTATCATGATGTGATGCTCTCCACATATACCCTGGGTTAAATAAATCAGCTTAGAATTACATGAAAGTCTTGCAAAATAGCCCTAATGAATAGAGAATAATATCATATTTAACAGAAAGAGCTTAACATTTTAGTGTGTTTACTGATGAAGTATAAAGGATATATAGCAGTGACATAAATGTATAGTATTGGTCAATCTTGCCAGCACCCATCAATCTGATCATGAAACAGGTATTCAAACCTTTACTCTTATCCATCTAAGGCCTGCGGACATGGATTAGTAGTATCGTGTGTGCTTCCTAATCCCATTCCTATTAACCGTTCATGGGATCGAGTTCGTCTGTTGACCATCAGGTGTATGGGTGAGTTACAACTTGTTTCTCTGGCAATCATGAGGGTGGTTTTTACGAGGTTTCCTATCAGATTTCCATTTTAATAAGTCTAGGAACAGTGTGAAGTGAACAGTCTGTGGTCATAGAAGTGAAATATCAATCATATCCAACTACAGTTCTGTTGGGGCCCGTGGTCTTGGCTTAGTGGTAGCGAGTGCGCTTCCTAAACTGAACCTGCTTCCATTAACTGTTCACCGGATCGAGTCCGCATGTCGACCATCAGGTACATGAGGGAGTCACATGTTGTGGCTCTGGTAATCATGGGGGTGGTTTTTTTCACAAGGTTTTCCCCGTTTTTAAAGCATTTCAGGCTAGCTGTAAATAACAGTAGCACTATAATTTAAAACAATACAGGTTACAGACCTCCAGGCAGACAGCCTGGTTATGGCACACTTGAAGTAACACATCTTGTAATTTTATGTTTTCTGTGGACTTAGGTATTTGATGGGAGTTTCTTGGAACCAGATACCAGTAACTTAAGTGGTATTTAAGACATCCTAGAATTTTAGTTGTATATCAAGGATTATCCAAACAGCAATCATTTAATGAATTTTCTCTTGCTTAATGCATTGCAGTCTGTGAAATAAAAGCTGAAATCAATTATCTGATTTTTACCACAATAAAAAAAAAGGCCAAACGGGATTTTGAGATGATTGCAGAGAGCACTGTTTAGTAGATGGTTATATATTCATGATTGGCTCACTGTCTAAAGGGTTGCAGTGTGTTACATGTATAGTCTGTAGGAATGAAAATGTTTCGGAGTTAAGTTCATGTGTCTTACTGTTCAAGAAATTCGCCTCCATATAAGTGATATACCATTGGGCACAATGTTAAACCCTAATTAATCTATCAGGATGTCCATGACATATAAATCAGATCAGTGAAAAATGCCTTTCACAAATGACTAATGGCAATTTGCTTGAAGGGTAAATTGATCTTTACTTCACACTGAAGGAATCTTCGAAAATTAAGAAAAGTATTTTCATGTTGGTTGTGCTAGTGTCTATTATTGCTGGTATACACACCTGTCATATAATTCAAATAATTTTAAGCATGGCATTTAAACATCAATTAACCCATCAATCGAAGTTTCTTACTCTTGTCAGGTTCTTTGACATTACCTTACAAATCTACCTGTTGATTTACTTTATTCGCAATATTTTTTAGTAGCTTTCTACAGAGCTTTCAATGCATGGAGTGATCATCATCGTTTGTAAACTTCTTAAAATGGTTATCATTTCTTTTGGATTTTAATTATTGTTATAAAAATTGGTAGCAATACAATTACTCTTTCTGGTCATTTTACTTATGCATACAATAGTTATGGATATCTCTGTCACTTTTAATCAACCTAATAACAACTATCAAGCATGTAAGGCTATAGCTTATTCACATTTATAGTTCTGGTAAAAAATCTTTAAATGGTATGGATATCTCTGTCACTTTTAATGAACCTAATAACAACTATCAGGCATGTAAGGCTATATGCTAATTCACATGTGTAGTTCTGGTAAAAGCTCCACAACATCATTTATTATTGGCCAAATACGTCAGGGTTCTATTTCAAGTTTAGAAAATATGCTTGGCGAATAGCATCACATAAAAGCAGTAGTTTCTGTCCAGTATAGTATGACTGTGGCAGTGTTAATTGTGGGTGATTTATAGGAGATCCAGATTCCCCAACCAATCAATTGGTCTCTGATTTTTGTTAATCCTAAGTGTATGAGTACATGCTATTGGATTTCATCTCCACAGCTCTCTTGGTATCCAATAATCCCCATTTGTTGATTGACTACTATCCATTTGTTTCAGGCAAACTATCTGTAAACTCTGCTTCTGGCTTGTTAATTATTTTTTCTTGACCTTTCTGAATTGTCAAAATTAAATTATCTGTGAAAAATCACCTTTAAATCTTGATTACGCAAATGTTTTTTTCTATCTTAATAAAATATCCAGGAGCCTGGAGATATAATCCAGTATAAGATGACGTCATGCCATGTTAAAGGTCTAGCTCCAATCTGCTGTTTGTGATTTAATCTGGTGTTTGCTACCAATCATTTAATTTGTCGCACAACTTGCCCATGATCTCTTAATTTGTTTGATATCATTCTGCTTTCACTTGATTAAGTATATATTTTTTTTAAATCAGTCATCCTTATCATTTTCTGATCTTTACAAACAAGCTGTTTGAGACAGGATTTCAAGGCATTTGATAATGAAAATAAGATAAAAACAAAAAAAAGCTAGATGTAAGTGTTTCAGGCACAATAATATTTTGCTCTTCATAGTCCATTATCTATATTTAACTATAGAGGAAATGAAGTGATAATCCAGTTATTCTTTCATCTGCAGCCTGCAGGAGTTTGTCCATTTCTTTATCTGTGTATAGATAGTTTGTGACAGGAGTTCAGGGTAAAAGATGGCCCCTGTTGGTAGAAGCTATGGTGTGGATTGACCATTTACGCCAGAGTAATCAATAACCTCATACAGCAACTTACCATTTGGTGTTGTATTCCAAGCACAATCAAGCTGTCCCCTGCACTGGTGGAACATTAAGTTTCCAACAGAGCAAACACTGGAGTTGGATGATAGTGTTAGTGTGGCTGTATGCAGAATACATATCGTCACTACATGGAGCTTAGTTATTCTCCTGAGCAAGGTATAAAAGCTACTTTTCTAACCAAACAACATCCAATTCATTAATCCTACGCTAGAACGCCTGACTAAACAAAATAGCCACATTGAAAGCCCCAGGCAGACTATTAAAGTGTTACAGCTAAGTTAAAGTGGTATTAGTTTAGGGACATTTTCTCTCTGTGCATAATATCACTTGTTGCTGAAGGATACAGATTAGTGTATTTTTAACCATAAAACAAAATTCTGAGTTTTACTCAAGGTCTTATCTCTACAGTCACATAAGATTAATTTGTTGTCTGTCCATATTCATCCCAGACTGAACCAGCTTTACTTTTTTCGGGGATTTTCATATAAATATAAATGATTTTTAGACAGGATATATGATTGTGTAACTACTATCATAATCAATAAAAGTCATTACTTTAAGATCCAGATCCTATATCTCTTTCTTTGAAATTGCTTTAACCTGTTAAAGTATAGCGATCTAAATTGTAAAATACTGAAACTCTGTATTTGGAAACTTGCTTAACAAAAATTGAAATAGGCCTGGTCAATTTTTAAGCCTCTTTGTCATCAGCTTTTTTGCATTTTCTTTGAACTATTTGTCCATTTGGATATCATGTACCCTTAAAGGGTGACATGGAATAGAAGGACTTTACTCGTAAAGTGATGATAAATGACATAGCCTTTGTGTTGTGTGGTGAAATAACATGTGGTCATATGTAACGTCATAATAGAAACGAGGGGGTTTTGACACAGAACAGTTAGAAGTAAATAACAAAAAGTCTTATTTAATGGCAGTAACTTATCACTTTATGCATGAAGTAAATTCTGGTATTTCATTGACATGTAATTAATAAAATTTATTAGATATAAACAATTTATTAAAATGTTCATGCCTCAACATACATGTAGCTGAATTACTGCTGAATGTGGTATTAAATACCAATCAAACAGTCTTTCACAGATAGTATGATAAACACACTCATAGATTGATTGAACTTGCTTGTTAAGGGAATTACATTAACGCTGAATGACTTGATCTATATCTCCAACTTGTGTCCAGATATTTGGCCTTTATACCTCAAAATTAGAAAAAAATTTGTTTTTAAATGCCAAATGTTTTATTTACAAATATCATTAGTGTGACCAATGCAAATTTTTTTATCAATAAATCTTTGATCAAAGCTGAATTTGACGCATCATCATTGTGCAGCAAATGTAAACAAACGATTTTTAAAAAGAGCTCCCAATTTTCCCCCAAGAAATCTTTGTACATTTCTTCACAGAAACCTTTGTAAATTTTTTTAACCTTCCCGATATTAGCCCAGATGAAAGAGTGTCTAAAAAAAGCCCTGATTTATTAGCATGTGAAGTTGCATGAGATAATTTAGCTGATGAGGTTGTTTAGGCCATTAACTTCATACAAACAGGTATAAAGGAACAAAGTGTTCATCTCAATGAAAGCAAATGAGAATTTTAGTGTTCGGTTCTCAATCAGCCTACAACAGAAGAATTGTTGTCTCTTTGATGTAATTGCATACAATTACCATGTTGTTTTTTTTACTGACATGGGTAATATTACGTAAAAGTATACTGAATAAACTTAGTACCTGGTGAAGATTGGAGAGATTAGTACCATGTTTAACCCGTTTGTCAGATTCCAAACAAATTACACAGGTGCTGTGTTTACACTGTAACAGCCTGGTCTGCTTGTTTTATGCAATCATCACTCCATCTGAAAGCATTCTCCATCAGCGGAAATTCCTCAGTTGTTTGAAATGGGTGGATAATTGTTCTGCCACATCTGGAATAAAATTACGTCTTTAGGAGATGAAGCTACTGTAGGCTGGTATAAATAAATCTCATACTAGTCTCACATATTCAAATAAAAATTAAAAATTCTCAGAAAAAAATTATTACACATCAAATATTTTGTTTACTTGTATAATCAACTACAAAGTTTTTAGAATTTTACAAACATTTACATTTTGTGAGTTATACTGAAATAATGTTAATTCTGAATTATTCATTTCTTAGGATATTTAGGATAAGATGTTAAACAGTTGTAATGACTGTTGCCAACACTACACAAACAGTTTAACTGTACAGAAGCCCAAGCACAACACTGCCTGTCATTGACCTCCAACGATTGGGGGCAGTTCAAAGGTACTAATGGTTGCTGGAATTGAAGCGCTGACAGTTGTTGTCACGCCCTCTAATCCATAGGCCAGATATCTTCAAATTCACCAGTTTAACAACACATAACTACCTGTTCAACTGACAATATACATGCATAATGGAAACACCAATTAGCTCCTGCTTTTAAGCAGTGATATTATTATCTTGCATTTCTTTGCCTTGTTGTATTCGATTCTGTTTGAACTTACCATTGTTAGATATATGAGAATGCAGTATTTATTTTGCATTAAACCATTGGGATAGTCTATTTACTTAATTTAAAACTTTATGGTGTGATGCTGTACTGTGCATGTTTTTCACATAAACTACCATTTCATTTAATAGAAAGTAGACCTAAAGTACCAAGAAATTATCAGCATATCACTCAGGTCACTATGTTAAATACATTAGAATTATTTACTTTTCTTTGGTAGAATACCACAAAACCAGCAGAATTAACTGCTAACGAGAGCATTAAGAGCTATTTTTGAGATAACCTGATAATATACTATTTTTTACCATGTGGGATTACCATTTTTTTTTTTTTTTTGTAGGTTAGAAATATACAGTGCAGGATTTTTGTCTCCTTGAAACTAAATTTATTACAAAAGCTGTTAAATGGACTCTCAGTGGTCACAACATGTACATTTTGTGATCGTCAATAACAATACTGCTGTGATTAGTGCACTGACAAAGGGAAAATTTGTTTCATATCTGTCATAAGATGGATCCTCACAAAAGTCAGATATCATTCGTTTATTTCAAAAATTGTTAATTTGCAATATACTGTAAGAGTTACATTATTATGCCCATGGAGCGGGCGGCTGGAGGGAGCTTCATGTTGCCTTGGTGCTCTCAGAGCTAAAGGGAACAGGAAACGGATCTGTTTGAGGTGTCTGCATTGAGTCCTGTTGTTGTCGTACTGTCTTTGTTTGTTGCCAGTGGTGGTTTCCTTCACCCATTGGGCTGGCACGTTGTCATATAAGTGAAATACCCTTGAGTACGACGTTAAACCGAAATCAAACAAATAAACAAACAAATATCCATGGATGAAAAAAAAATTATATATTTCAATATATATTACTATATGGTGTTAAATCATCAATTATACCACAGATTAAGCGGTTCGACAGGGTTTACAAAGTTACATCCTCACAAAAATATTTTTTTTGATCAAGGTTTGAATGGATGGAGCTTCCTTTTGTCTAAGTGCTCTCCAGGCTATAGGGCAAAATGAAGCCAGTCAGTTGTAATGTCTGGCACTGTACAATTTCCCAGTCTAATTGTATCCTGTATTTTGCCCTGTGCTTCTCTTATCTTGTCTTGGTAATTACTTCAGCCATTTGGCTACCACAGAGGTTATATGAAAACATCAATCAAACAATATCATATTTAACATTAAATTTGTATGGATTTTTTTTTATAGATTTGAGGTAACCGTTTTTTCAAATCTTTTGGTTGTATATCTTCCCCAATATCTGTAATGTTTCTTTGACTAGTGACTACATAGTACCTTTGTTAAGGAAGCAATATTTCAATGTGAAAGCTGAATTTCCATCCTCAGACTTTAGTATGCTATATGTTAAGTAGTTTGGCTTAATGCTGTTCTCATCAGTTAAATTGTTTGAGCCAGAACATGTGGGAGGGTTCAAACAAGCATATAATATTTTATACAGTGAGGTGATGTAGTGTAATTGGTGCTTACTGAAATTTGATGGATTATGCAGGTGACTTTGGGTGTATGATGTAAGTTGATGGATGATGGAAACTGCTAGGCTGTGTTCCACTAACATGGTGATAATCTTGTGAGGACCACTATTTTCCTGCCTTATCAGACCCATCCCCCAGCAGGCCATATCAGACCAACTCTGTTAGACACAGAAGAGGCGGGTGTTAGGAGTTTGGGATTGACTTGAGACTGTATGTATCACTCGTTGGCTATCCTATCTGATACTGGCATAACTACCCCCACTCCAACCTGCAATAACTCATCTTACATCAGAGTTAAGGGACCTGGAAGTCTGGGAGAATCATTGATCATTCTACTCTGAGCTTTATTGAATTGCTTGGGCTATTAGAGTGAGATTTATGGTTGTAAAGTAGTCCCTTAATACCAGAAAAATCTATCTGGCAATCATCAGATCATTGAAGATTACCTTATTGTCCAGCTCATTTCTACCGTAGAACCATTTCTTGACCATTGTGTAAAGATACTGCTTGCTTTCACTTGACTCTGTCTGGCTTCAGATATAGAAGTATGCTTATATGTAGGTTTAGGCAATGGTCTTGACAGCTTCTGTATTCAACCTAGTTGGGTGCCCATATCCTTTGTGTTTTGTGGCTGGCTTGTCAACAGGTTCAACTTTTGATTTTATTATATTTTAATACAATATTGCTCAATTTCAAAAGAATTTAATTTTAAAATGAAATGTGTGATCTTCAGATGGAACTACATATGTGTGGCAAGTGGTAAGGATTTCAAGTTGATTTTAAACAACAATTTTCTTTGAAGTGGTTTAGATTGAGAGGAGTTAGATAATTGTGTTGTGAGTTGTGCATATAAAACAGTTGTGGAAGAGAAAAAGATGATTTGAATTCCATCCAGGCTTCAAATTGTCACTCGTAAACTAGGATTTAATGAAAACCTGAATACCAAGTCCTTCCGAGATGTCCTAGATAATGCTTCCCTTTGGGCTTGGATAGAATTCAGTGTCTGCTACATTGTATAAAACCTCTCTGATCTGACTGTTTTAATAGTGTCTGAGACGCGCGTTTAGCCTACAGCAGCCAATCTCTTTGGTCGCATCCATAAGACTGGTAGCTGTACTGGATTTATCCCAGAAATAATGATCAGATTCATCCTCCTCTTATCCTGGGTTCATTCTTAGAAACTAAACCATCAGTTTTCAGGTAAGCCGTTGTTAATGCCTTTAACAATGTCCTGATAGTCTAGATTTTTATTCAACTAAATAACCATTAATGTAAAGAGCAAAAAATGTGCTCAACTGAATACGTTAACTATATGCTTCTCTTTAATGGGCAGTAACTGAGCCGTATACACACAGTTTAACCTGTCAACTATCTTAGTCACCATCAAACCCACTTGAGCATATAGGCTTCGTTCAAGGCTTCATATAATGTCACTGTTAAAAACAATTTCATCATTAATAGTTTTTATATATTTTAGTAGTAACACCAGGTGTCAAGAATCTGGAACAAATGTGTTACATGTATTATCTAGATTAATCATCTATCAAACGGAGTCAAATGAAGGGACTTTAATGTCAGTCTTGCCCATTCACCTCTGTTTTATGTAAGAAGAGGTGATTTAGGTTATTCAAGTCACCCCATAACATATCATTCTGTTTCACCATTCCTGATTAAAATGCCAGGATGATGAGTTACAGTCTATGTTGGATTTCAGCTGACTCTCAGGTTTTTGTGACTAGTATGTTCTTACAGTGATGGCGCGAGGCATTTATTGTCACTTGAGTTTTAAGTGTGTCACATGATTCATATTAGGTGTTCCCAGTAACATTGATAGGAAGGCAAGGTTTTTAAAAACTGTTTTAGTTTATGAAGGAAACTTAGTGGTGCAAAAGTGTAACAACAGTATCATAACTCTGAATTGTGACGCATAATGCTGGCTGACTTTCAAATCGCCACCCTAATAAAATAAGTGCCCATTACGTTTTGTAGAAATCAATAAGGTAATTGCTCATGTCATGCATGTGATGGCAGATTTGTTGAATTTAAAGTAACCAAGGTGAAAGACCGGTTTTGCGAGAACCTTAACTGAAATTTTAAGTTATTTGTAGAAAAAATTATAATCAAGTGGTCAACCTTTGTTTTGTATTCATTTTGCTAGTCGAGAGGTTTACCAGAAACGGAAATATTTTTGTGAATGGCCTTATATTGAATTTCTGCTGTGTGTGACAAGAAGATCTTAAAGTTACAAATAAAAAGCTTCTCATGTGCTCAAGGAATTGGATATCTTACAGCTTGCATGTGTGGTCAAATAACTAGTGTTAATTTACAAGATAGTGTTTCAATGTCGTTTTAAAGGACAAAACATGATCAGATATTTTTCCCTAATGTTTGCTCATACTTATAATGCTAGCCACTAAGTTTTAAAGTTTCATTACACCATCCGACTGAGTTATGTCATAGAAGACATTAGCCCATAAAACGATTAAAGTTCAGTGTAATTTAGCCTTAAGATATATTCTCATAAATCTGCACGTGGCATACAGCTTTTATACACTCTGATTGGTCAGTTTTTGTTCCTGGATTCAACCAATGACAAGCTGCAAACTTATGCAGACTACTGTTTTGTATAACTTGCCTATGATATCAGCTTCCTAACAAACATGTCTTTACTACATGCAGTTTAGTGATTCCATCTCAGGTGAAGTGTTGAGCCATTCACACCTAAATACAACCAATGAATGTTCCCTGTGTAATTTTACAACTGATTAATACTGAATGGACGGAGACTGTTTTTTGCTTTTTTTTTTTTTTTTTTTACCTAGAGAAGTGACCCATTTCTGATGTCATTACCACATTAGTCCCTCCCGCTATTCTGGTCAATGGTTTAGACTTAACCACTACAGTATCACTTTTAAATTAGCGTTTTATTGGTTATTTGTCCACATCTGATGAATTTGGCAAGACATTTAACGTTTTGTTTTGTGTTTAAAATATATAGGATGATTTTGTCTATCATGTTTCTTTTCAACTGCTGTGCTAATCCCAATTACCCCACGGGCTTTGAATTTTAATTTAGTTTAAAATTTGAAGTTTAATTTTAATTAAAAAGGAAAATATTGTGCTCAAGGTGCCAAAGCAAGGCCATAATCAAGCCTAATCTATATCCAGCTGCGAGATTTCTTGAAATATCTATGATAAAAGTATCCAATAGCTAACATTGATGGAATATATAATACCTGCAATTACAAAAGCAAATTAAGGTAATGCAACCTGTGCTGTTGCCAGCTTTTAGTGTCTAATTCTGTTACATGTTTTGGGGTGACACAGTTAGCTACAGTATTATTGATTAGGATGGATTGTCTCGATTACCCACATCCTGTGACCAAAACCATTACCTTCTAGTATTTACACCAATATCTATTGGAATCAGAAAGTATAGTGTCCATCCATATGGTCTTCACAGATTAAGAACAGAGGTAAACAAGGACCTGGATTTCCTTATCCTCGCTTTCGTTATCCTCTCTGCTTATCATTTTATTCAGAATATTTACAATTTTTATATCCAAATTTGAACTATATAATATATCGATATATTTTTAATACTTTTGTATAATATACTGACATATTTAATATTTTTAATACTTATGTATGTCCTATTTAGTTCATTTTCTATCTCCTTTTGATGCTAACGGCCAAGGGTGCTTCTGATTGGAGTTAAAGGGTGCTTTAATTGTAGAAAATAAAACATAAATTGTAAATATGTTCACGCCACAGCGTAGCTGAAATACCGCTGAATGTGGCGTAAAACACTAATCAACCAATCAATCAATCTCTGCTTATCATTACATACAACCTTCATTAAAACTAACAGCTTCGCAGTTTACACCATGGATAGTAATTTTGACTGATTGGGTTTTGGCTTTCTTTAGTTTTGTTTTGTCCATTGTTTTGTTTACTTGTTAAATGTAGTGCGTAAGTCAACATTTTTGTACATGCTAGTCTGTTTAAATGTATGATCAATGTAATTGATGAAAGTCTTTGCCTTGGTACTCTTAGAGTTATGGGGCAACACGAAAGAGATCTGTTTATGATATCTTTGTATTACGTCCTGTTATGGGGCAACAAGAAAGAGATCTGTTTTTGATGTCTTTGTATTACGTCCTGTATTTGTCCTGTGTTGTCTTGTCTCTATTACCAGTAGTGTTAAGTGTTTTTCTTAACCCATTGGTCTGGCATGCTGTTATATATTAGTGAAATAACCTCTATATAATAATAATAAGTTAAGCATTAAATAACAATCAAGAAAACAAAGTTTTAATATTTTACCACAAACATCAACCCTATGATAAAGAGACATTTTCAACCATATTAACCCTTTCATCTATCAAATTCAAATAGGTTTATTCTAGTTGTTTTGAACATTAGATATTCCATTCAAGTCATTTTCAACCTGGTCAACAAATGTGAATTTAGGACAAACATTGTAATAGTTTAATCATCTACTTTGAAACATGTGACACTACTTGACATGAAACTGTCTCAGATTTACTATTTTCTTGGAACTACCTGCGATCAGTTGCTACTGGACCTAGAAAGTAACATGCATGACTATCTGGAATTGGGTGATAGACGCAGCAGAGAAACAGGTGTGCTTATGTCACATTCAAGCTACCACTGATTAGTTGATGACGATCGTTGACTGGTCCACTAGAACTGACCAGACTGAGTTGTCTCTCGACGGAACATAAGCTAGACATTAGCGCTGCATTTATTTCACACAGTGTGATTAATTGTTTGTACCTGTTGTGTAAACTGCTGAATGTTTTGCCCATGATAAATGTTGTTAACATGTGGCTGTTGACATCCCTTCTACTTCTACACAATGATTGCCAGATCGGAATATTATCGCTTGAGTTACATCTTATTATGTATGGTCTTCAGGAATTGTGATTTATTACAAGAAATGGTTTGATTAGTTAGGGAGTCAAAAATAAACATGTATCTTGATAACATCTCGCTGTCTTCATCTTTTTTACTTTTACACAATTATTGCTTTTAAATGGCCCATTTTCTCTTCTTACAGGTTGAAGGCATCTGTATCGGACGTTGACAACACTGTATGGTAAGTACATGTATTTAAAAGGTTTTTATTGTTTATGACTCTATGTTTCTCTAAAATCTAGGTTTTTATTGTAGAGAAAAACTTTGTTTGCCTCTACAAGGATTCAAACACAGTGTCTATGGTCAGCATCTGATTTACATGTTTCTCACAGCCGGCTGAGATTTTTTAGAAGTATGTTTGCCATTTAGTTATCTATATTCATTTTTTATTTATTTTGCAACTGCAGCATTCATCTTAATAATAACTAACCTTTGGCTTTAGAGGGTATATCTTTATCCCACCAGATTCATTGTGAAGAAAACCTTTATAGAATCACCTTTTACAGATTTATACACATGTTCTATATTGTCTTTCTCATGAACATTAAGAATGGAGGCAGCTGAGTGGGCAAGAACGCTTGTCTTTCTCTTTCTGTTTTCTGTTAGACATAAGCCTACTTACAACTGTTACACGTTTATCTTTAATTCCAATGTGTTTGTGTACAGACAGTTATGGAAGTGCCATATTTTCACAACCCCATGTCATAGCTCAATCTTGTCACAAACAATTAAAATAAAGCACATTGTGTTTTAATACAGCTGGCACGATGCCAATTCTGTAACAAAGAACAGTCATATGTATACAGTTCTGTAAATTCAGTGTAAAATCTTAAAAGCAATGCAGAAGTTTAAAGGGTTCTCTGTGACAGCTTTAGTTTGTATGGAAAACTGAAGGTCTAATTTTTTTTAATCAGCTGTGAAACAAATCAATGCCGTCTGCTAAAGATACAGCCCTTTTCAAGCAAACAAAAGGGAATCATTTTGTTTTGTAATTGATGCAATGGAAAATACAGATGTCGAGTCAGGTTTTAAGCTGTTAAACGTGCTTTGTCTAGGCAGCAATGTGTTATCAAGAACTTGAAATATTTTGTACATATTGAGTTTAGACTTCCATGGAGGGGTTGCAAACACAGAGTTATATATACTAGAATCTTTCATTTTTTTAACATTTATTATTTTATTTTGTTTTATTATTTAAAACAGTTTTAAATTAAATTGAATATACATGTAGCTCTACATGTATGATTCTTTTAAAGCAATTTAGCCGCCATAGATCAATATGTGACATCAAAACATCTCCAATACATAATTATATTCAATTTTATATAATATAAAATTCTGTTTTTTTGTAATGGCACTTAACCAAGCTACTATAATCAGTCCCTAGGTAGAATTCCACATCTGTAGCAGGTGGTTTTTGCCTCAACTGCTGTTCTCTGAACTGTGTCTATAGTGTGTGTGTGGGGGGGGGACTTCCTGTGACCCTGGGTTTTTCAGAGCTCAACATGTAGGTGATCTGTTTTTGTATTACCAGAAGTCTATCAAGTAGAAGTATGAAACCAGCCATTACC
>JARFOD010122279.1:0-14419 GCA_031763545.1 Mopalia muscosa | reverse complement strand
CTGTTTAAGATTTGTTTGCAACAAGGTTGACATGTTCACATTGTTACATATACACATAATAATGTTCATTACATTGCTTACATGGTCCGTTTACCTTTCAGACAATGTGCTAGTCAATTTCAATGTGCTAGAAGTTAATCAGGTAACATGTTAATAATGTACACAACTGGTGTCTTCATGCGAACCAATGTTTTTGAAGGCCTGTAGCAGATAAAATGATCGTTAAGAACAACAGCAAAGCGTTTGTATTGTTTGGTAAAATAGATATTTCTTGGATGCTATTAACGAAAGTAGTTGGTCGGCTCATTACACTGGGACGTTATCGTTACCGTGCGCCGTTGCATAATACCGACATTTTGTGTTTGTTATAACGAATGGTCAATTGTAACTGAATATTAAGATGCTATGTACTATGTTTGTTTGTTTGATTGGGGCTTAACGACTTACTCAAGGTATTTCACTGATATGAATTACCATACCTAATAACGGAGAAAAAACCGGTAGGAAAACTCATAAAAAAAACACCCTGACGATAACCGGCGTCACATCTAGTGAGTCACTCATATACCTGATGGTCGACATACGGACTCGATTCTGTGAACGGTAAATCGAAGTAGGATGGCTTACTGTACGATAATACTAACCAATCAATTGTAACTCAAGTATTGTTTGGATGACTGATGAAATGTTTAATATAATACTACTTCCGTTGTTGTTGTTAACGATCAGATGGAATAGTCAAGCTCAGGCCCTGTTCAATCCTAAAACCGACTTGATCTGGGTTTTTTCTCCATCTTAATATTCGTATTTATCGAAAAAAAAAAAATGGAATATTTGGATAATATATATTAGATAATGCTGTTTTCGCCTAGTCGTTTGAATATAGGTCCTGTAATCCAAACGTCCTGGGTTCGAATTCCAGGTAGAGACAAGCAAATTGTTCTCTCTTCATGTATTATTATTATGGTATAAGTCACGAATATTTAGTGAAATTGTAATTAAATAAGTCCACTTCGGCCAAAATACACAAATCAATCGATGGGTATTAGCGCTCATTGATATCTAGTGATGATTTTGAGAAGCTCTATTTTATCGCATTAAGATGCACTTTTTTCGGATTACTTGAGCTGAAAGTAAACACAATACCTTCATTGACTAATGGTTATTGAGTTACTTCCTCTGCTGGGTAACAGACTTAAACCGAAGATCAAACTTGTTAGGGATAATTGCTGGGAGAAATGTCTCACTGTCTTTACATGAAGAAGGGCTTGGATTGAACACTGAAGAATATTTTTAGCGCCTTTTCTGACAGCTACAGCGACACGATGACTTTTTAGGTTATCACATAAACTAATACGGTCTATTACGTTTAGAGTTTCAAGCTGTGCTTGTTTGTCTGTTGGAGGCCGTGTGGCCTAAGGCCTGTAATTTGCCTTTGTTTGAAGTGGGTAATAATCTGTAATAAAAGAGAGATCGAAGCCGTTAATAACGTTTGGATGGGGTGGATCGTACATGCCTCAAAATTATCCATGTACCAAACGGGTCAAACAAATCATTCAACCAATAAATCAGTTAAACAGATGAAAACCGTGTGAAATGAAAAACTGACATTATGCTATTAGAAAGTTCAAACTCGGTCTAATACTCAATACATAGTGTTGTCAAATACCTGATATGGTACTTATACCGTTAATATATATTGTAAGATAATATCATCCAATCAATTGTTTATGTGCAATTTCATCACAAGAGAAGTTCTCTAAAATAGATCTTGATCATACACCTTGTTCAGTTGGAGCCAAATCTTGTGAAATAGTTCCACAGTTGGTTTATGATGTATATTTTTGTTCCCTGACTCGACCATGAACGCATTGTATGTGTGTTCTAGTCCACATATAGATCATCAATTGAGTGGTCCGCTCAGAGTATATCACAATGCCCTGAAGCTGTTCAAATTGTTATTTAAACGTCTATGCACGTCGTACAGATATTGGTTGTTATCTGTCATGTCAATTGAGATCCGTTTTTCGATAATATGCATATTGGCATATAAAATGTAATTTTTTGATTTAACAAATGAATTCCACTACTTGACAAGTATTATATTGGCAACCAGAATATGTTGATAGACCCTTATCAAGGTCGGCCGTGTTAGGTCAATGATGTTATCAATGATGTTATCCGGATACTAAGTATCTGTAAAGCGATTGACAAAGTAACGTCTGTGATGTGCCTGGAATCAATCTGGTCGACTTCGTTACCTTTGAGAGGAAAATTGATTTACACGTAATCGAGTTACCATCTCAGAAAACCTTGGCACTGCTTCTATAAATTCTAGATGACGGCTTTATGATGACGCATGGGGGTTCTTAAGACTTTAACAAACCCAGCCGAGAGCATCTATGGCAAATATTCAATACTATATGTAAATACACCCTATTTGCTGATCACTCATTGGTCTAAATTTGCATGCAGTACACTATGGCCTGAGGTTTCTTATATACTGATTTACTTTCCAAATCTATAACTGAATCAGAATATATCAATAATTATATAAATAAAATAAATATATAGGAAACCATGATATGTTTTCAACACACTATTCATCTTCACATGTGTAATATCTCATGAACTGTCTTATAACACCCAGGGTACCACCAGAGGTTTGCAGACGTTACGCAACGAGACTGAATCAATCTTGAATTGGATATCTGTTAAACTTATAGGATTATATCACTCAGACACTCTGACAGACAGGCCTTACAAGACAAGAGAACACTGAGAGTAAAATAAAATGAAGACACGTATACACCCTCTATTCTGTTTGCCAACATGGCATTTTCAAACCCAGAACGCGCATCCGTTGTAACAATAACAGCACGCGCGTCATCATCTTTATCTTACTTTCTTGCATATAACAATTCCATTTTCAGAAGTTACAAGAAAGTACGACTCGGCACCCATTTGATACAACATATTAAATATTTTTAAATTATCATTGTACATTAGATGGATCCGCAGCAAGAATTCACCAATTGATAGCGTGAAACCACATGAATTGTTTTAATAGTTCAGTCTACTTATTCGCGCTCACATTTCTAAACATGGAGGTCATGACCTTTTCATTTCAAGTTTATTCACCTTATATACTATTTACAACAATCGACTAAGTAATGTATATGGTGGCGAGAATAAATTTATGAAGAACTTGTAACCTGCCGGTGTATTTTACTATACAGTTTTAGGGGAAATTTGTGAATTGTTTTGATATATTCATTACATCATAATGTGTATTCTCCTTTAGATACTCTTTTATTTTCCCTTTTTTCAGCAATCAGATAGATCTTTGAATCTTAAAACATTTTCCAACTATTTCATATCCATGCTGTATGGATCGTACAAAAACAAAGTTAATGCGACAAACAATTTGAAATGATATCAACGGTGGATTTAACTAGAAGAGCCTCTCTTGATTGATTCAAGTGAGCATGGTAACATACGACATCTCGGTCTGTTATAAGCTTAACTGTACTCATTTCAGTGTTGCAATATTCTGTTGAGCTCAGATGCACTGTGTCGATTCTCTATTTACCTACCATCTTAAAACTACACAGACAACCTCCCCAAACACAAAGGCGTCCTAACCTTGGTTCATTTGCTAGCTTCCTAAAATGTTCGCTTCTAATTATCATCTACCGTCGAGGGTAATAGGTACAGTAACACAGGTAGCATGTTCCATTATGACTATACCACTATGAACACAAAACTGTCAGTCTATATATCTCTGGGTTGAAAAGTTAACCTTTTTGGCACTGTAACAAGTAAATTAGACAAAGTCGACGCATCAGAACAAATCCGTCGACCGATGAAACCGTTGAAATATCTTTAACTATACCCCCAGAGTGGCGAATCGAGTGGCAAGAGGGTTTATTAAAGATATTTAGCTGCACCCCAATCCTGGTTTCCAACCATCTTGAAATAAAATATAGTTTAAACTATATCGTATTACACTGTTAATAAATAACATATGTTTGCTTGTAAAATACAACGAGGCGAGTTTGATATAGAAGTAAGATACACTGAGTTAACAAATATAAAGATGGCCAAACCAACAAGCACCTGCAAAAATGAGGATAAAACAACACAACGGACTTTACATATATTGGAAGTGAAAAATCATGTGTAATTCTAGTTAAATATTCTGTAAATTAGGAGTAAACCTCACGATGACGAATAATGTGACAGATTTCCGGACTTATACGAGCTACTGTAGACTGTAGTATCCAACAACAAATATTGTGACAAATTTCCTGATGTTGGGTCAATTGTGACAGTCCTTAGAGCTTTATTCGTATTTATACAGCCAGTTACCGTAGACTGTATGTATAGTGTCACGCAACGAATCATGGTAATGTTATATGCATGTATATTCTGAAAATCATCCTATAAGCAAATTAAAGAAAAACAAATTCTAAGAGAATATAAATCTCACGAAAAAATTGCACAATGAATGTTTTAGTTGGAAGACAATCATCCTCCGTCGTGTTTTATAATAGAGATGGGAATATAGATTCGGTAAACACGGGACTGAGATTGTAGAACCGCAGTGTTCAGTCGAAAGATCTGTATTGTAACGTTATGTAACGTGAATACTATCTGAGTTTTAAACGCATAACTTACGAACGCATACTGCTTGGTATTATTGAACCAAAAATTAATGTTATCTCAGGTGTTGACTTCTCTCGGTAATTGACAAAATTTGATAACATCTTCAGATACCACCTAACTTAATTTAAAGCCAGACTATGTGGTAAGTCAACCAAAATACGGTTACCATCTTAAACAATTACACAGTTTATTTCACTAGCCTGTATGTTCTCGCTAAGCTGCAAGATCAAAGCCAACTTATCTGTGTGAAAAAATACGCAGTTTATTCTTCTAAAAAACGCTCCGAAAAGTAATTAAAGGAAAGACAAAATTTGGAGAGCTTTCCCTGGACGTGGTGTTTTAAGAACACTCATGCGAAAGGTCACAAAATAGGGTCAGGAGATTTCGCCCTATGTGTAAATTGCATCTGTTTAGTGTACAGACTGACACTTTCTTTTTAATGAGGTGGAACCCAGGCTGCGTCTGAAAAATAAAGCAGTCAAGTAAGCTCACTCTACGTTTCGTCAAAACAAAACCAAATTGATATAGTCTTAGTACATCAGGTGTTTTGACTCAGTGGATCATAGTTCCAACACAAAGGCAATGTTAAACAAACTGATAGATACATCACCAGATGCTCTTGGATAATGAGCTCTATTTTACGCAACATATCTCGACAGTCTGCTGACAGTGGGAATAGAAGAACGCGTTCAGACGAATACTTGACTTTGATATACAAAGCTGTCATTTTCTGAGCCTTTCCATTTAATTACTTGTTTTTTTCTGCCAGTGGTTGCCCATTATATAAGAGGTAGAAGCAGTGAGTTTAATAACCTGTGTGCGTTACATAACATATTTTAAAAGTGAATGGTTTTAACTTCTCGCACGTCCTATGACGCCTATAATTGTCTAAGCATTTTGATTAACAAGCTATGGTTTTAAATGGAGTTTGTCCACAAAACAGGTGCGTGAATACTCATTTATCTGATAACGTTATAACGTGTCAGTCATGTACTATATGCTCCATCAGGTATCTTTCAACAGAAGGGAATTAGTGGCAGGACTACTCTGATGTGAGGACATAAATGACAACAGTAAATACCAACTTAATGTTAGAGACAAATAACTTATCTTCGCATACGCATAGGTTTAGGCTTCATAAACAATAACGGAGTAATGTGCACAGTAGAACAAAACAACAAACAAAAGCTAGACCAACAAACAAACAGAAAATGGCATATATGTTATTAATTTAGGAGAACAATTTGTTGGTGACAAAATTATGTTGTATTATTGCCGCTTCGACAAGATTTTGTAAACCGACCAAGTTCTTGGCTTTGCTAATGAGAACAATTTATGTTGTTTACAACGTATACGGTAAAACGTTCCGTTCTCTACAGTGTTCCTTGATTTTCCATTGTTTAACCTTTTATCGACCATTTTCAATTCGGTGATGGTTAGGCGAGTTTCTACGACAAGAAAGTTTTCCACCATGAATTCGCCTGCAAAAATTTCCCCCACACTACAGATCCTTCATTTGTGGGTTGACAAATTGGTCACAGAAGTCCGCGAA
This sequence comes from Mopalia muscosa, assembly GCA_031763545.1. Lineage (NCBI taxonomy): Eukaryota > Metazoa > Mollusca > Polyplacophora > Chitonida > Mopaliidae > Mopalia > Mopalia muscosa. Next base: position 8,199 of record JARFOD010122279.1, on the reverse strand, counting down.
TGCCTGAGATCGCTTGGTTTGCTGGATAGTTTCGTTACCGGCTCACCAAACTGATTGGTATATGTAGTTCAGTAATGGTGGAAGATACTCAGTTTGATTTATGTCTTTTTGAGTAGTAGAAATGTTTCCGTTGATTCACACTACAGTGTGATTCGCGAAGGGTGTTTGAAGTTATGGGTTAGGCCCTAATGTCTTTGAATGGCTATGTTTTTAGTACGTCAAGTGACGCGCATTAATTGTAGGTTGTTTAAATAACGAGAAACTGAAGCTGTGGGGTGAAAGTGTTGAAGCTAACGTAACAAGGTGTTTGATTTGTGTGGTGCTTTGGATACATCAAATGGCAGGCTACCAGAAGAAGTGTTGTATGTAACAATACGAGCTGCCTGCTTTGTTTTGTGTTTCATTCACGCTAAACTGAACTGCTAGCTAGTGTGTATCTGAAATGGTGGGAGATGCTTGTAGGAGGTGTACCAAAGCTACACATGATACGATATACATCCTATCAAACTCTCTAAACCTGATCGCTTGTTGTGTATGCCCCATCATCTTAAAACAAAACCTACCGGCAGCCAAAAACAATAACGGCTAACAAAGTGATTTCGCTATGTTCATTGTTGTCGTTATAGTTTAGCACAGCTGTTGTTATTCTCTCCAGAAACCTCCGTTGCAGACAACTACATTACAGTTACTGCAAACACATGTAAACACTAACAATCCATCTCCAAAACTGTCTGCATTTTACGTAGTTCTTTGTGTCTGTTCTGGCCTCCGTCCAAAACCAATGGTCGGCTTCTTTGTGATTTATTCACAGTCGTCAGAGGCAATAAGAAGTCTAACAACCACAGACCCGGTTGTACACAATCACAGTAAGCTGTCTTTTTTATAACCAGTTTGAGATCACCCAAGATACTATGAAAATAATGGATAGCTTGATAAGTAAAGAAATGTTACGGCAAATTGGTTGTCATTTAATTATGCAAACCTCGATCTATACCTTAGTATTTCGTTTAATTTTGTCACACAACTCAACAGCCCATTATGACTATAATTTAATGGCTTATGAGCATAAATCGGAATAATCTGCCATATTTTCCATCCAGAATGGAATTTAGAGTTATGCAGAAACATTTATAATATTTACCTAATGGTGACGTGACCGCTCGATCAGCATTTTTCAACATTTTATGCGTTTGGTGTTACATCTTACAGCCATAAGAATTGCTAATGACTTAATAATGCTTTAGATGTCATCTGGTATCCATCGCTGCAATTTATAGCTACATGGACGTTATCTGTGTTTCCTCGATCAAGATGTATAGGATGTATTGAAACCCCCTGTTTTGGCCGGTCAATAACAGCAAGAGGGAAAGAGCTTTATAGCTCTATGGTTTTACCTGCAATTGCCTTAGCCACCTACGTGTGACTCCCTGACATATCTGAAGTCGTCTTGGAGACTCCAATCTTTGAGGTGTATGTCGCAGGAGGATCAGTTTTCTGACACGCGATCAGAAAGGCAAGCCCTAATTTTCTGACAATTACTTAAACCGTAATCTGTTGTCGTTCGTTTATAGTTAATGCAAATCGCTCGTGTTGGATGAATTAAGGAGCAAGAGTGCTTTGGCATTGATATCTTTCTTAGAATTCTGTTAGACAATTTTTTTTTTGTCTTTTCATCACAGACTAGAGCTATATCATTATACTTACATAGATGAAGCGGCACCGTTGCTGTCTATGTTATATATCGTATTTATATCGCTGGTAACAGTCCGTTTTACATTCAAGTATAGGCCAAAGCAGCGAAAGCGTTTTGATCCTCATGCTGCTAACTCCTCTCTACCAGATCACATCTTCTAATAAAATATTTTTTCTCTTCATATTATTAAAGCTGGTTTGTTTAAACTAGTACAGATGACGGATCCATTTCTTTTCAAACAGAATGTGTCAAATACCTTTGAGTTGATACTGTGATGCTTGGTTCAAAACACCTGATGTACTAATACGATTTGTTGTTGTTTTGAAAAGACGGGGAGTGAGCCGACTTGACGGCTACAAGTATATTTACAACACACAGCCTAGAAGCTACCACTTTTAAAGGAAACGCGTCGGTCTTTACACTACACAGATGCAATGTACACACAAGTGAATACCGTAATCGTATTTCGATTCAGTTCCCAATCTTTAAATCATATTTGGTGGTGGCGAATATGTAACTCGTAATCAACTTGTGAGACACCTGAGATCACATTTGATCCAATAATGCCAAGCGACGCGTGTTATTTGGTAATGCATTTACACTTCACGTAGTATCCACGTTACATAAATTAACATTACATATCGTTTGACTGAACATTGGGGATTTAGCATCTACATGTACGTTTCGTGTTTACCAAATCACTATTCCGACCTCTGTTATATATCTTGCCGTTTCAAATCAAGAAGACACAGGATTGTCTTTCAACTTGTACTATCTTTATCATTATTTACTTGAACGTTATTACAACTAAAATTTCTTTTTTCTTTCAAATTTCTTCCAGATAGAAAGGTTTGACATATCATTATGCGTTGCACGACACTACATCCGACACAAGCTCTTTTACCAATAAAGCTTTTACCGGCAATCAAAATTCATCAAACATCGGGGGAATTGATCCCATTTTTCGTCATCCTGAGATTTACTCCTTACTGACAGAATATTTAACTAGAATACACATGACGTTTCCACTTCCAATGTACGTTTGTCCGTTGTCTCAGTTTGTCCTTTTATAAAAATGCTTCTTCGTTTAACAATTTTGTGTTTGTTTACTCGATGTATCCTATTCCAGAAACACATGAAAGAGCGTCCATACGAACGAAACTTTTGACCAAATTGACAATCACTATTTACCATAATCTATTGTGTAGTGAAACGAATACAATTTTTTCAGAATTTTAAATAGTCTTGTAGAGTTGGTAGAAAGATTACCAGTGTGGTGAAGGTTATTATGTTTTCACAAGCCATCCTTCTATACATTCTGACAACAAAAATCTACATAACGGGAAAGACGATCCTGCATGGACAAAGCTAGATATTAATATAGTGTCGATAATTCTCACAATAACATAATATAGGGAAATATTTGCAGAGGATTTGAAAAGGGTGCACTTGGCGTGAATCCATATCATATTGGTTCCCAAAAGAGACCAAGGTATTTTACCTCAGGGAGCGAGCCAACAATAATCAGGTGTTTATTTGAATTAAAGACTACGAGAAAGCTGGTCTGTGGCGACCCATAGACTACAAATAAGCATTAAATGGGTCTGATGGAACAATGCGGTTTCAAACAACACCATTACTGTGATATCACAACGTCTAACAACGTTAATTCGCACTTAACATTATTTGTTTATCATGATAGTGATTTTGTATGGCAGTTTACGTGGTTGTTGAGCCTTTTACTGCATCTAACGACAGTAGATAAATCACAAAGAAGCGGACCTTTGGTTTTGGCCGGAAGCCAGTAATCTGTAGTGTACAGACACAAATGACTACGTAAAAAGCAGTGTGGGTTGTGTACGAAGTCAGACTGTTTTGGGAACTGTTTTACATGTGCTCGGGAGTACATGTAACTGCAATGTAGATTCCCGAGGAGAAAAACAGCAGCTGTGTTAAACCATAATGACAACACCTCCTGCAAGAACCTCGCTCCATTACTTATACACACCAGTTAGCGTTCGGTTAAACGTATAAGAATGACAAGCAAAGCATCTCGCACTGTTACTTACAACACCTTCATCTGGTAACAAAATATTTTATAATATTTCCAATTAAATGCGTTCTCTTTATCAAAACCAAGACCTTTGAATTTGTCAGGTTACAAAATCCGTCAATGATTCATCTAAGATATGAGTCAAACGCAACATAACCTTGTCAATAACAAATTGTGCATTCAACATTTTAAAATATGTTTTGTGGTTTTTTGTTTGTTTGTTTGTTTGTTTTGTTTTGACGTTTCAGACAGTGTGTCTTACAAAATACCGTTATAGTTTGTTAAGCCTACGCCAATAGCCAGACGTAGATAAGTTGCCTCTGTAATTTGTCTATAAGATTGAGATTTTAATTGCTGTTGACACACCAGAGTACTTAGTTCCACAAATTAGCTTCTGTTCAAATATACCAGAGGGAGTCTGACACGTTATAAAGTTATCAGCTAAATGAGTATTCACTCACTTGTTTTGTTACCATAGCTTGTATATCACAATACATAGACTATTAGGTGACACAAGCCTGGCGAGAAGTCAAATCTATTCATTTTACAGAAAAACATTGTTATGTAACTCTAACCTGGGTGGTTTATTGAACTTATCAGGCAATGGATTGTCAAAATATTTTGTTTTGCACTGTACTAAGCTATCAATTTGACCACTGTTTGTCTCTGCATTCCAACCTCTGCTTATCCTCACTTATGAATGATGTTTACTGTTTAAGTACACTTGGGAAGGACCAGTTCACGAATATTGGGCGATACGCAATGGTCAGTTTAGTACCCTTTAATAGCCGGACTTTCTCGGTGACTAATGCTGTTATCACAGACCTTCTCCCTCACACGCCTACAGTCACTGAACCTCTCAAAGAAATGAGAAGTCGCTCTAATATAATCACAACCCACTGGAAGAAATAATAAGTTAATAAATGGAAAGCCTTAAAAAATGACAAGTATTTATTTCAAAGTCAAGCAGTCGTCTGAACGCGTACTTTCTATCCAGGTTGTCAGCAGATCGTCAGATCGTCGAGTTGCGTTAAGTATATCTTATTATCCAAGAAGAACATGTGAGGATGTGTCTTTCACACAGTTGGTTTTACATCACCTTTGTGTTGGTATTATAATACACTGAACCAACGGTCCCGATAGCAATTTATTTTTGTTTTGACGAGACGTAGAATGGGCCGACTTAACTGCTTTATAGACCAGACGCAAGCTGGATGCCACCCTCTTTTACAAGAAACGTGTCTACCTTAAAACTACACAGATGCAATTTACAAACAAGACAAGTCTGCTGACCCTATTTTGTGACCTTTCGTATGAGTCTTCTTAGATCATCACGTCTAGTCAAAACTCTCTGCATTTATCTTGCCTTCAGTCACTTTATATGGGCTTTTTCTATAGAAAATCACGCGTATTCTTTTGACAGAGATAAGTTGGCTTTGATTTTGCAACACAGCTTGAATATACAGGCTAATGAAATAAACTGTGTATTTTTTGAAGATGGTAATCCTATTTCTGTTGAGTTTCTAAATAGCCTGGCTTTAAATTAAATTTGGTGGTAGCTGAAGATCTGACTGGTAATCAAATTGTGTCATATTCCTACATAAGTCAACACCCGAGAGCACATTTGATTCAATAATACCAAGCAGTATGCTTTATTTAGTTATGCATTTACACTTCACGTAGTATTCACGTTACATAACTTGACATGATATAACGTTTGACTGAACACTGTACTTTATAATCTACGTTTCGTGTTCATTAAATCTCTGTTCCGATCTCTGTTATATATCGTGTCGTCTCGACTCGAGAAGGCCCTAGACTGTCTTTGAAATTGTACTACTTTTGTCCTATTTTGGAAGAACGTAATTAAGTCTCAATTGTTTTTGTTAAATGTTTTACTGATACAAACATATAACTTGTTCGTTGTTGGACACTACAGTCGACGGTGAGTTGTTTTACAGATAAAGCTTCTACCGACCATCATCATTCATTCCACATCAGGAAAACAATCTCATTATTCGTCATTATGAGTTTTACTCCTAACTTACGGAATATTTTACTAGAATTACACAAGACGTTTCCATTTCCAATGATCGTATGTCCGTTGTTTTACCTTTATTTTTGAAGCTGGGTGTAAGTTTGGCTATTTTGTATTTGTTTACTCTGTGTATCCATCTCCAGTATCAAACTCGCCTCGTTGTATTTTATTCTTCACTTACAGTGGATTATACGATACAATTTAAACTGTGATTTATTTCCAGAATATTTGGTAACTAGAATTGGGGACAAGCAAAAAAACCTTATCTAATACTTTAGAGGTACGGTACCTCAAGCTCAATCCGCGGTAGACGGATTTGCTTTGGTGCGTCGACTTTGGCTTTAATAATTACTTGTTACCGTGCCAGAAGCTGAACTTTTCAACCCGGAGATATATGGATATTCGTGTCTTCATAACAGAACATGTTACCTGTGTTGCTGTACCTATTACCCTCGACAGTAGAGTATAATTAGAAGTGAACATTACAGGGTAATAACAAGTGAACCACGGCAAAGGCGCCTTTGTGTTTGGGGAGGTGGCTGCGCAGATTTATGACGGTAGATAAATAGTTTAATGTATTGAAGATGTTAAGTCAAGGATATTTGCCAAGAGAGCTACAGTGCACCTGAGCTCTGTTGAATTTGTATGATATAGAGTACCAGTGCAACACAATAATTGGTACAGTTGAACTTATAACAGACTGAGGTGTGATATCTGTTAATGTTCACTTGAATCCATCAAGAATGGTTTTTATAGTTAGAGGTAGCACACTTTATTAAATTTGTGACCATGCACTGTCTCGAATGGAAACTTTTCTCAAATAATGCACATGCAGCTAGCTGCGAGCTATTGGTAATGGCTGTGAATCGAAGCTTGAATGTTATAGCTGGGGTGCCGCAGGGGGGTGTTTCAAGGCCTCTGCTATTTCTGATCAACTATTTACCAACTTGCGTTTTGTTAATGGTGTAAACATTACCGGTTTAGTCTGGCAACCTAACTTACGTTTGTTATCAGCAAAACAGCTAAACCATTAAATACACACTTATTTACTGAGTTTGTACAAGAATATAGTTGGATATTATATTTAATGGTTTGTGTTAGGAAGTCTTTTTTATGTTTCTGTCAAATCAACATAGATATGAGGTAGTAAGAAAATATGTATCATATCCTAGGATGTCTGATTATTTAGTGTACGGACAAGGTTGAACTTATTCCGTTGTAGTGTTTTGTTGGTTTATTTTTTCCCCTTTTAACTAAGAAAATACAGAAATTGTTACATAATTAAAATGCAGCTTTATACTTTTGATAAAAAAAGTATTGTTTCAAGTTATCAATTGAAGAGTTGTTGCTGTCGAGCCATCTATACTGTACAAAGTACTTTGATATATATTTAATATGCGACATCAATTTAAAGTAAAATCGTAATTTTATTCAGCTTCGGTCAATTTAAATTTCAATTTTGAGCTAAGGATACACAATAAAGTTAGGCAAAGACTTATCAAGACGCACACGGAAGTGCTGTTACACTGAATGCCCCATTTAGTATCTATCAAGCTGTTCAGAAAAGGCTGCAATTTCTGGTTAAACCTGTGCAACCGGAAGTCACGTGGCGGAGCTCTTTTCTTCGTTAAAGTTACGGAAAAATCCGACAACCCCAATGAGTTTAATTGCGTTATGAGGGTCATTAAAATATAATTAATTTCATTACAAACTTTAAAAAAAAATCATATTAGTCTGTAGCTGTGCGACATCAATACGAAACCCAAACAAAGCTAAACCAAACGGTCGTTGCGCCATGTCATTGAGGTAAGACGGCGTCGGTTAAATTCAAATGCGAAAGCCTGTTCTGGATTGGAAGAAGCCATGTTGGCGAGCATGTGTGTTTATTTATTTTTATTTCACTCAGCGTGTTCTTTTGTCTTATAACTTGTTAGATCCGACTGTCGCAGAACAGTATTGCATTAGTTTGGCAGATCGCTGACTCAAGATATTTATTTATATTTAATAGTCGCGTAACGTCTGCAAAGAGAATTATAAAGCAGACAGCTGTGGTGTTATTTTTGGACAGTACGTGAGATTTTACACATGTATAGATGATAAGTGTGTTGTCTTCAAACTAACAATGGCTTCGTTATATATTGATATTAATTTACCTAAGTATTTATATATTCGGATTTAGTTATAGATTTGGAAAGTAAATATGTAGAAACCTCGGGCCACAGTTTAGTACATCACTCTTAATGGTAGAATTCAGACCCATGAGTGTTCTGGAACGAGGATTTTATTCCAAATTCGATCAAATGTTTGTTATATATGCTATCCACACGATTTGGTAAAGTAGCAAGCAACCTCATGCGTCATAATAAAGCCTGATAGTGGTTATTTCAATCTAGAATTTATAGAAGCAGTGCCGAG
>JARFOD010122268.1:0-14421 GCA_031763545.1 Mopalia muscosa | reverse complement strand
GTGACTGCCCAAACCATACGTAATCGCCTGCGCACTGCTCGTCTCCATGCACGCCGGCCATATCATGGACCAATTTTTTTTAACCCAGTTACACCGACGTCATCGGCTTCTCTGGGCACAACGACGTCTGAGATGGAATAGGGTCGTTTTTAATGGGGGAGGCACTGTTTCGGGTTGCCTTTAATGGTCCTGTCCGTTCCCGACTGATGGTCGTTCAACGAAACCTAACTGCTGCAGGATACAGAGATCAAGTGCTCATTCCAGAGCTTTTGCCATGCCAACACGATAATGCCAGACCTCATACTGCCAATTTAACGCGGAATTTTCTTAGTAATGCTGACATCAATGTCATGGAGTGGCCCTCAAGGTCTCCCGACCGTAATCCTATAGAACATGTATAAATACCATTGGAATTAAAGGTTCGGTTTATATATTTATATTCAAATCTTTCAAAAGTTACCCTTTTTAACAAATGTTTGACTTGATAACATATTTGTTTGCGACTTGATTACATGTCTTTATAGTTTGAATGTATCCAAACATCAGTCAATTTCTTAATTGGGTATATCCGTGTGTACGGTAGTACAATCTACGCTGGAGTCCTTAATTTAATCCGTCAAACGAAGAGAGCAGACGTCCCCCCTCTAAACGTTGTCCGGATAGGGTCAAGGATTAGAGAGTAAAAACGAAAGTGTATATACACTGCAGTGTCCATACATGTTTTCAATTTATAAGGTTAACCTAGTTGATGTCACATATATTTATTGGCACAAATCTTGTCGTTTTTCGGAGTGTGACCTGGGTCTTAACTAAATATATCCTCTTATGTCTCTATTCACAAAGATTGTTTACATGTTTTGCACTGCATTACATAACTGCATGTCAATCACAATTCAGACAAATTTCTGAGGCACTTAAAGAATTATCATTACTCACAACTAGTCCAAGATAACTGACCATTTGATAACATTTTATGTGTCGAGTTTAAGTGAATATTGGTCTTACGGCAATACCCTTGGCTAAGATAATCAACGTGAGGACAATGTTAACGAAATAGAGGGTGTGTGATGCCATTCGTCACGAGGGAGTTCATACCAAACCACATGAAGAAACTGTGAAATACTAAGAGTGTATGTGCTGCAAATGGTTTTTTGTTCAGCTATCGCCCTAAACTGCGTAAGGACACTGTTCAAGTTACAAAGATCTGATTTGTGACCCGGTTTCCCTATGCATTCTAGAACAAATACCTGCTAAATTAAAGTCCTACAGCGAACACATATCATAATTTGTTTTAGTGGCATTTAGAAGCAGTAGCAGTAACACAACACAGTTTTATGGATTTCAACTTCTATATTGATTATCATGTAACGTTTCAGTGCAGATACTAGCACAGAATTACGACGGTATAGATACATAAATATTACAGTTCAAATAACAGTGGAAAAAACAAGAAGTTAATGGCTTAAGATTGCTTTTAGAAAAGAAATTAATGGAATGACGTCAAAGGGTCAACAAGATAGTTAAATAGTGTGGGTAATTTCACAGGTGTCCCAGCAGGGTGACTTTAGAGTGGGTATCAGTACAATAATACCAAATGTTAAGCAAATAATAAAACGATAAAAAAACTACTGATAGGGAGTGTAATTATAAACAGTAATATAGACATGTGGTTGATTGTGTAGGTAATAACTGTATAGTTCTTAGATTAACTAGCGGGATGCAGCTGTGATCCGGACAATCAACCACATGCCTATATTACTGTTTATACTTACACACCCTATCACTAGTTTTGTTATCGTTTTATTGTTTGCCTAACATATTGTATTATTGTACTGATACCCACTCTAAAGTCATCCTGTTGGGACACCTGTGAAATTACCCACACTATTGAACTATCTTGATGTAATCCCATTAATCAGCTTCAATTGTTGAACAGAAATCAACCATTTGCTGCGATTGTGTTCGAAGTACGGAGCATATAGGCTGTCATTTAAAAACTTCACTGATGTTCAAGATATACATTTGGTTTGTGTAGACTAATTCCAGTCATGTTAGCGGACCCACACAACCCTAGTTATGACAGTCAGTGGTACCATCACATTATATCCGTTTGCGTGGTGTCTGACTGCCAAAACACAATAAAAGTAAAATACGCTTGTTAAAGCTCATCTGTAAAGAACATATATATATAAGATTTAATAATATGCCAATATTCTTTGATATATGTATTGTTATTGTAAACTATTTGTTCTTATGTTTTGCTAAGTTAACGTATTTTTGATTAAATTGTCTACCACCATACAAGTCGGAATGACACAGAGGCCTTTCGCAAATGCTTTTACAGTACCTTTTTTTCAGCAAGCGTCCAGCTGTAGTCTTAGGTTGTCGCGCAGAACACGCCAGGATTTGTTAGTGGTTAACAATAAGACAGTAACTAGAAATTTGAAACTTCTGCTGATTATTCGCTCATCCTTCTTACCTATTGAGTAGCTTAACGTATTTAGGTCAGTTTTCTTTCTCACGATGAAAATTGGTTTCTCCCCTTTTATCCCACCCTGTGTGAGGTCAGAACAACAACTGTAACCGAAACGTACTTTATGTGTGTGTATGCATGGATCCATGTGTCGGCAAAAACCTTGCCAAAATATCCAGTATATTAAGACTATATTATTCGATGAGGAAAACGTCCGGGTGTGGAGAGTTTGTGCTTTCATTGAACAAAAATCCTGCCGACTTTCGGTGACTAATTTTTCCGGTTAAAAATGTCTGGAGCGGAAACAATTAGACGCCGTTGTCTACTGGATTATATTGAGCAGAGCAGATGGTAAAGAGTGGCGTCTGACCAGTGCGTCAACTAAAGCTGATTATCTGGACTCTCAATATATTAGTTTATGGCGGCCCAAAAAAAAGCCCTTCCTCATCCTTTTTTATTTCGCCTATATACACTAGAAAAAGACTATGAATTGTCCATAAACCGACGCCACAGTATCAATATTACCAAACTATATCAAGAAGACATGGTGCTAGCATGCAGATTGCTGGACCCTAAAAAATATATGAAAAGTTCAGTTCCGAGAACATTGGCTAATTTATATAAATTAAATTCAAGTATATGTCAAATAGATTTTTGTTACAGTGCTAAAATATCCACCACCTAAATTTAGCTTGAGTAAAAATCGGTAGCTGGGATCCAAACAAATGTCAATATGCTTCAATTGCTAGTACCGCTACAAAGAGAAACATTACCCACAGGAACAGAGAAGCAACCAAAGCGTATCATTATGACATATCATTTCTGGTGATCTCTGATTTGTATGAAATTAATACAATTTGCATAATTATATTTACAATTGCCATAAATTGACGTCGTAGCGAAGTGCACAACCTTAAAGCAGACAAACTTCGGCAAAATAACTGAATTGTAACACAATTTATTTGAGACTAGAATATTGGACCCCAAGTAATCATTGGGGTAGAACCGAAGGAGATTGCATGGTGCGTGATTTCATTCACGATCAGATAGTTACCAGTATAAGACATATACCCCGGATATAATGAAATTATGTGCTACGAATGGTTCTTTTGTTCAACAATCGGTCTGAAGCGAATGAGGATAGTATTCTAGTTTAATATAGAGATTCAATTATAGGTCAATTCAAGATCGTGTCCCACGTATATAGTCTCTGATCGAGTTCTCTGTTGAATTGCAGCATTGTAAAGTGTTTAATAACTATCAAATCAGCTTCAATGGTTGAATAGAAATCAAGCAGGCTTATTTGCCACAATAATCTCCTCAATACAGATCTTACGCGAAAAACACCCCCGGTGTTCATTTGGTTGATACGATTAGACGTTCTCCAGTCGTATTGCTATAAAAACACAGTGTATCACGAAACCCGTCTTGTTTATCTTTACCATAAGATGAATGGAGAAATATGGACTTTTATCGAACTTGATTTTCAAGCTATCTGGCAGATATATCTCAAATAAGTTTACACCCTATTGTATTGTGAGCACATTTTTTTGTAAAAATGTTGAAGAATTCAACCTCAAGTGGACCACGGACTAAATGTACTGGGATTCTTGGTACAGAGGGCATTGTGATGGATTGGTATCCTGATTTTTTAGTCCAGTGCTTGTAAGAGATCTGATACAAAGTCCATTATAGTCTATTTGTGTCTTGATAAGCCATAGTCATTAAAGTGTCGAAGCAAAAACTATTGGTTGCATGTTTGATAATTTATTGTATATTCTGACTTAGTAGGATGGCTGGATTACCGTCTCCTTTAAAGCTCGTTTACTTTTTTTCAGAGCAAGACGTCGTCGGTTCATGTCTTATGTTAGGCGCACATGTCTGCTTGATTTACAAGCACTTTACTCCTCTGACTCGTCTGTTGACACGCTAAAGTGGCAAGTTGTTCAACACCTTTAAGATTTCTTTTCTTGATATATTGACGTTAAGCTGATTGTATCGCTTAACCTTTAGTCTCCACACAGATTTAGCGATTCAGCTTAGCTCATTCTATATGAGCTATGACGACTGGATTTGTTCTTATAGTATTGCTTAAAATGAAAAAAATGCCAAATGTAAAGCCGTTATAAAAGTCTAAATGAGTAAATGCGTTATTCTACGTCATTTGAGTACCTTCTGTCCGCGTATACAGGCTTATCCATGCAGGTTTTGTCATAACAGATTTCTACCTAGTGCAATATTCACTCGCCCCACTGATTTCTTATCTTCTAGCTGGATAATCCATTATGACGCCAGGAGTGATGGATGAAAACACTGGATTCTCCCTTTACCGGAAATGGTACTCCACGGCTTAGTATAATGCACTAATAAACATACACCATACCAATGTCAGTCGGTAGTTTTTACAAGCTTTTCCATTGAACCATCGATAACACCGTATAATGTCTACTCTTTGCAAGTACACCTGTGATGGCATATCATCCCGGGGTAAGGGATATTCATGTGGGTAAATCTACTACACCAGTGCCCCTTAGTGTCACATTATTGTACCCAAGTATCCATTTTTTCACATGGAATAGATCAGGTTAAATAGGATAAACTTTAGTTAAGTTTTAGTTAAGGATGTTTATGTTTAAGTACTCGTTGACCTTTTTTCTAGATGCAGATGCTTTTTTAATGGAACTGCCACAACTTGCTTCTCCACACTCATAAATATGTAAAAAGTTTACCAATGAAGTTAACAAGACGATTGATAATTTACGGGTTGTTTCGTTTTTATCACAGCGACTATGAAAAGGCATGTTATGACTTAAGATCTTTTTGTAAGTCGTTTAGTTTGGAAAATAAAGTGATCTATATTTGCAGCCTCCACTGAAGATTGATGGTTATGGCTAGGACTACTTTTCTTCTAGGATATTATCCAATAGCTGACTTTGACTGATCGATGATTAGGAAACATGTTTGTCATATTGATTAGGGCGAAGCGCCTTATAACAATTTGCCTCCACGTTTTGGTTTGTGATCTTCACAGCTGTGTTCACAACTTGTATTTTATTTAAAATTAGACAAAAGGCATTGATAAGGGAGATGCCGTGCGACATTTCATGGCTTCTTTCTGCTCTGGCCTAGCCACAATTGCTGGAATTCTATTGGCAGCATTCACCCAAAATCGTGGGACCCAGCCTATTAGTAATGATTTCGAAGACTGGTTTCCATCATTATTTATACCTCGGTGGCCATAGACAATCTACTGTTGAGGAATCGGCTGATACCATTGGCCGGTTGAATTAACTTTGGCCCGCAAAGATGGAGTTGGCATGGTTCGTTTGTGAATCTCCTGATTATCAGTTTTCAGTATAAACAGCAATTTGGTCGATGTGACGCATATTTTTTGTAAGTGTATTTACGATCAATTGGTGTATATTCAGTAGGCCTTTAAATTGAATGTTATACTTTTTTCAATAAACTGATTCTAAAGCGAAGTCATTCAGAACGTGTAAAACAAAAACTTTCTTGAATTCGATTATATGTTGTGAACAGGATAAATCTTATAGCTATAGAAAATATTTTCTATTATTACTATAACTGAAATTCCCTTAAATCCTACCACTTGTGTAATTGTTTTCCTCGGTGTGTATGAAATATTCTCAACAGTCGAAATCGAGCCCTTTCTGTGCAGTACATTACAGTACATGGCAATATGGCCAACTAAGCCACGTGGACGTTAGAAAGGGAAGATATAGTTGGGGCCTTGCCCTGGTGCTTACAGAGCTCAGAGGCAACATAAAACAAGACAGCTGACCAACATTACACTTAGCAGCAGCATTCACCAGTTGTGAACAAAAGACAAGTACATGTATATTAAATTAATGCTCTATAAGAAAAGCTTTAAAAACACCACAAAAAAACACATCAACAACAGAATTAACCAACGCTATTGTATGTGTTCAATTGATAACACCGTGGTACGTCTGTAGGGTTTTGTCATTTTAAAGAGATTCTCTAGGGAAATTATTGCACATCACAGGATGTCTTCTAGGTAGTAAAGTCTATTTTCTTTAAGAAAAGTTCTGTCTGAGATGATTAAAAATACAATATTGTCGATAAAGGCATAATTCTTCTTAACGGAAGAGTTGTTTAAACAATAATTTGGGGGAAATTTTATTAAACGAAAGTCCTAAAATTCCATGTTAAACGTTTAAAAGGACTTATAACTTCGGAAGACCACCTTCTAGTGGTCGACAGACATTTGATGTGATGCATTCCATCTGGTCTTTAGTTCAATATATATTTTCTGCGGGTACGTGAATGCCCAGTATTTTATTACTTTTGAAAACAACATAGCATATAAATGTCTGCTAAATTCCTTGACCGCATGGGATTTTATCTGATCACTGTACAATTAAACAAATTGTAATTGTTTACAATTTAGCATAATCAAACCATTTTTTAATCAATCATTGTGTCACATGTTATCCCTTCATTTTAATGAAAACCTTTAATAAATAGCTAGAGGTAAATGAATTGATTGTTGGCAGCTGTGAGGAGATTCATGTCACTTTTCTTTTGTTTATAATATTCCTCATTTGCGAAGTCTAGCTGGTTCCAGAGTCTTCCAGTGAGATTATAAAACTAAATGATAGATCGTGTCTCCTCTGATATATGATTCCTACAAGCCTTGGTAAGATGCCTGTGGTTTACTTCAGGTAAACAACCATTCCTCGTCTGACCTCTCATTTAGCAAATGTCTCCGAGATCTTTATATATTATTAACGTGTTACAAAATTTGCTTAAAAAGGATTTCTGTGGGTTTAATCTAGCATGTTGCGGAAGCTTTTGTCGAAAGCTTCAAATGAGTGGACAGATTCTTTTTTATTGGAACTGATGTTTAAAAAGACTTTGAAAACCTATCGTGCCAAGAAAATCAGAAGTCATTAGTATCTATTTAGAATGAACGACCAAAACCTGGTATGGTACCATTTACTCTAATGTTTTCATTGGCCGAGATCTTTCCAGATTGGAACCATTCATCATGAGAAAGAATATCGTTTGGTTAAAATGTCTGTACCGCAAAGATTTGCCTCATTTTAAGCTTAACATTTCGTGATGTCAAGCGGATTGTGAATGATAAATAAAATAAAAGGGGCTAGAATAATCAAACTGTAATTGTTTTAAAATATAAATGTCTACTGCAGCAGACAAATCGTGTTGGTTGGTACATTTGGTATTCGTGTAATTTTTTGGTATACATATGTCTATCCTCTTAATTTCATATACTTTTTCTGAAAGTAAAATATACGCCAAATATCATTAGTATCCAACAATGTATGAGACAATACAGTCCTCGTTGACAGGAAATGTTTACATTAGTTGAGTGCCCGATCCAGATCTGTGCCATTCACCAGCAGCTACTTCCGCTTAAAAAATGTCTGTACCGGAAACAATTACAGATCTGACCGTTACATGCACCTGCTGTTGATCAGAGCAGGGAGTCCGGCCATTTCGTCCCCCAAAGCTAATTTCCACCTTATACTCATGTCCAGTTAGCATGACATCGGAAAAAGCCAAATACAGGCTCATTTATTTATCCAGCTTCCTTCTTCCTCATGACGAAAACACCAACCATTCACGACATAATTGTGTCCACATGGACAAAATCGCAATCCATTAGGCTCGTTATAACTGTGGTTTTTGTACTTGTTGCTGATTCTACCGGAAGGAACAAAACTGTGCTGGAATTGGCCTAATATTGAGCAAATGACGTCAAAATCGAATTTGTTTTGCAAACCCCTATGATTCTTTTTGAAGAAAACAGAAATAACTTTAAGTAGATTTTAAAACCGAGTGAGATTTAATAACAACCTGTAATGCATTATTAATTTAACTATGCGAACATAACACATATTGATTACCAAGAGATAAGCAGCAGAACATCCGTTTTATGATTCATCGAGATAAAGATATAAATTTTAATTGGAATGAAAGGTTCGTGTATTTATTTTCAATTGCTACAAAATGTTCCTTTAAAACCAAAGATTTGACTTGATAACTTATTTCTTCGCGATATATTAAAATAAAAAATAAGTCTTATTTTGAATGTACCCAAACATCAGTCAATTTCCATTTTTTTTATTTTAATATATCCGTGTGTACAGAAGAGCAATGTACACTGGATTCCTTTATTTAATCCGTCGAACGAATAGAGCAGACGTCATACTCAAAGGAGTCCGGACAGGGCCAAACTTCAGGGAGATGACGCAGTACTCCGAAGTCACAACCCCTAGAAACTAGGCGCTAAAGAATTATCATTACACCACCAAAGTGGTCGATAACACAAACTATTGCAAAATAACTGACTCAACTGGTAACATTTTATGTGTATTTTTAAAGGGAATATTGGTTTTAAGTCTAAAACAGACCAAAACCAGACAAAGAAACTCTGAAATACTTAGAAAACATGTTCTGTAAATGCTTCTTTGTTCAGCTATCGATCGGAATTGCATAAGGACTATGCTTAAGTTTTCGCGCACAATGCGTATGGTTTCAATACATAGAAACTTTAACCTTCTGCTATTCATTTCCTGGCCCCTCGTATGTATTACAAATCTTTCTTTCTCACAATGAACATTCGTTTCTTTCTCTCTCTCCCTCCTTTATGTGTGGGCAGTAAAAGGACAGGAACCGAAGAGTATTTTATGTGTTTGAAAATACCTTGCCAATATATCCAGGGCTATAAAGACTATATTATGTCATGAGATAAACGTCTGGGTTTCGTGCCTTTATGTTTTCATTGGTTACGAATCCTGCCGAATTAGAGACTGTTGTCTACCGGGACGTATTGAGCAGAGTAGGTGGTAAAGAGTGGCGTCTGACCAGTGCGTCAGCTAAAGCTGATTATCTGGACTATCAATCTGTCCAGTTCAGGAATGTCAGAAAAGAACTATCATCAATCCTCATTTGTTTCGCCTTCCAAATATCTTAGTATAGATACACCAGGGAGCGCCCATAAAATGTCTATAACCCGACATCGCAGTGTCAACATTAACAACCTATACCAAGGCATCCTCTTAAAGAAAAAATGGCGCACGCGAGCACTCGACCCTTAAAATATTTGAAAGTTTGGTTACGACAACATTGCCTAATTTATATCAATTCATTTTCAGTATATATCCGATAAATGGAGATTATATGTACAGTGCGTGATACGTGACGATATATCAGCTCGAGTTGTCTCAGGTCGGACTGCAGTATCAATCCAGCTCGAGTTGTCTCAGGTCGGACTGCAGTATCAATAGAGCTCGAAGAGCGAGATTGATACACAGTCCGACTTGAGACAACGAGAGCTGTTCAATGTTTCTTGAAAAATTCGATTTTTGGGACAAATTTGGCAAACTTTCAGCGAATATCGCTTGACAGAGGCCAAGTACTACTTATATACTATTTAGTCCGAGATTTAAAATAGTCCCATGTTTAATTGTGACATCATATAATAAAACGGGCTGTTTGATTACCCTTTTTTAAAACCTGTAAAACTAAAAACATGATTATATGATTTCAGTATTTAAAAAACAGTTAGACTGTTTGAAACTGAAATTCAAAGAAGGACGCAAGTTTGTTTACATCAGAATCATATTACTGCGCAAAGGGAAACCACAATGACTGAACTGTCCGAACAGATGAATTTTTTCTATAATATTACGCACCCCATAAAAACATTCCGGAAGACATTGTTCAATTTTAAACACTAACTAGGGGCTTTATTTTGTTTAATTATAATGTAACAAATCATAAATGGAACAAATGGTCCAGTTGCCAAGTGTTCATCTGCTACACAAGATCGGGGGATTTCCCCAGTCACGCTATAGGGAATGCAGAATGCAAACATTGAAAAATAGTCCCGTTTCAGGCCGTACGTATATGAACCATCTGATACCGATAAATATACGAGCCTCTGTATCTGTGTGGTGAGACTCATAGGTATATGATAAAGACGAATGACACCAGATTTCTGAATATCTGTGTTAACTGTTAAATTTGTTCATCAATGTGGAGAGAGATTCAGATTTAGAAATTCAATGTTACTCAAACGGATGCTTCTGCTCATATCTGTGCTCATACGCATATTCTAACTAATTATTTAACATAGTAGAATCGATCTATCTGAGATTATACATCACATTTCCGTCCAAGTGTTTTCCCATGGCCTGTAGGATTCATCTTTATCAGATCCAATTAGCTATTTCAACATAAACGGATAATGGACGGAGTCAGGGACGTTATCGATAGACACATGGGAATAGGGATTTCAACGAGCCCTTTGTCCAGCAAATTGTGTTGGTCATACCAATGGACAGAGAAATAGACCCATTATATGTCTCTCCCTCACTACTTCACTTATATTACAATATACATCCTTGCCAAATAGCGAATATGATAAACTCACCCATCGTTTGATAGTGGCTATGTCAATCAACTCGCCTTCTTAAAGAACCTTCACTGCTTTTTGTTGATGACGAAACAAACTTTTTTGTAAACATAAATTTATTGAGAATATTATATAGTGAAGATCATAATTTGATTTCAAAGCAATTATAATTACCTATCGGATTGCTTTTTGAGACAACTGGAGGACCTTTTTTTTTCAAATTTGTCCAACTGTACCACATAATTCTATTCACCAATACAATGTCTACGGGAATAAACCTAATTATTTAAAAAAGAAGAGTCATTTGTTGAACAAAGACAATCCAAAAAGTGTCGTTTAGTAACCTGAGTAAAGTTAGCGCGTGTTAAGCTCTGGCTATTAAAAACATCGTTAACCCCCTGTATCACTCTTTGTAAGTATGTACATTTATTCATAATGATACTAATCTCTCACATTACCCGTTTCCTGTTTGCAATGACAGCAAACCATATAGAAACGAAGTTTCCGCTAATGGAAGACACGCTAGACTATATGTTTGTTAATAAGTTCTACACACTTCAAGCAAAATTGTATTAAAAGCCACTGGCAGACATGAAAAGCCAACAATACATAAACTCCACAAAAACAAAAAAAAAACAACGTCGGGATTTCAGATAGAAAAGCTTTCATTTTAAATACATCTCTTCCTTTGTTTGCCGAAATATAACTGAAATGTTAAGTACAACTAAGCATACCCCAGAGGAACGCCCAAGAACAGGAAAAAACATGCAGATTTAAGAGCAAGAAGCTTTTATTTTAATTACATTTCTTTGTGAGACGAAAAAATAGAAAAATTAAATACTAAGTACGGCACATTGGTGTATGTAACACCAGTCTCGAAATTTACAGTCCCATCTGCCTACACAACTGTCCCCCAGGTGGAGCCAAAGTCAATACCTTGTGTGACCACCCCTTGCCAGCAGAGCTGCGCGACATCGCCTGGGCATGGAACGAATCAATCGTTGGATGTTCCTCTGTGGAACCTCCTTCCCCTCACCAGCACAAGTTCCGATTTTATGTTGTAGGAGATGGCACCATGACACTCCCCCCGCCGAATCTGTCAACTTCCTTATATAGTTTCCTCAAAACACGCTGTCTGCCGTCACGTCGCCTGATTCATCTGAGAACCATATTCTCCTCCAATGTCGCAGATGTCATTGCTGTTCTCTGTTACACCATCGGACCCGTTGACGCTGATGTAGACGTGTTAAGGAGGGGGATTACGCAAATGAGATACCCGGATGTATCGATCTTCTGCGCGTTTGGTGACTCGAGGCCCCCTGGTCTGGGACGGTCATTTACAGTATTAGTCTGGACATACCGATCCCACAAGCGTGTTATCGCGCTAGGATGAACGTTGAAGGTCCTCCAAATGACACTCTTGGATTCGCCAGCTTGCAAACGCCCAATGGCAATATTTCTGTCGGCTGTGTTGAGACGTGGTATGTTCTTCAATTGTCACAAATCTGCCTGATTCATTTGTGTTTTTATAGCCGAGCCCTTTACTCGTGCTTTGCGCGTGCAAATCGGTTATTTTGGCTTTTACTTGTTTTACACTATGATTTTCATGATCATGATAAAAACAACCATTAACAGCGTTGAGCGAGGATTAGGTTAACATGGACATTGGAAACAAATATATATCATTACGACATGTGTATTTGGCCGTGCGGTCTGAAAACAATTAGATACTTTTTCAAATTCTCTTTTGCGTTTCTTTTTTTAAAGAGTGTATGTTAGTTCCACTTATCAAAAAAAAAAAAAAAAAAAACGGAGAAATGATTTCTCCCCACAGCAAGGGACTGTCTCGAGTCTTCACCTGTGCTCATATCGTCTTGTGTGGACTTTTACGACGAATGTAAAGACGGTAGGAGTATATTCCACAAGATATACAAGTTTAGCCTCAGCATGGCACACTCCCAAGTCAATTTGATTAGAAAATGGTCCAATGTTACTAAGATTACAACAACAATAAAACAAAGCTTTATTTTACATAAGTGAAAACGATTTTAACATATGTTGAATAAAGACTTATTTTAGATATGTCGACTTTATTTTACACATATGTTAAATTTTTGTATTGGTATAAGTGAAATTCTTTTCAAAAGATGTAAAATAAATAATGGATTTTTATATATGTTAAAAAGAATTTAACATATGTGAAATTCATTTCCACATTCGTTGAATTCTTTTCCACCTATGAAATTATTTTCGATATATGTGAAATTCTTTTTCACATATGTGAAATTATTGTCCACATATGTAAAATAAAGTCATTCATTTTACATATGTGATTTCAAAGAATTTCACATATGCGGACAAGAATTTAACATAATTATGTGGAAAAGAATTCAACAAATGTAGAATAATGGTAGAAGTGATAAAACTGTTTGCCATACACGATTGCTTCGTGTAGTTTTATTGCATTTCAGTTAATTCCCCTGAATTATTTCTTTACCAACATCTGAAACAAGAATTCGTTTCTGAACCTCATTTAATCAAGATAGCGGTACGTCAAAAAACCCCTGACATTATTTCTCTATAGAACTAGAACTTCCTTACAACTGGCCAGTACCCTTCATGGGAAGGAATTTAAGATATTGTGAATTTTACATAGAAGATTAGTATCATTTTAAATTAATCTGACCGACTTTACAAGGTCTTTAAAATGTATTATTGAAAGAGACCTAATGTATTACTAATGTTACTATTGCGATTCAAGTTCCTTAATCTTAATAAGTTGTATGTTAAATGTGTTAGTAACATATTCTCAGCTATTGCGTTGTTAAGGGTTTTTTTTATGTACCTTTACCCTAAATATTGCTTTATGTAGGCCAATAAGCTTGTTTGCTTCAGCAAAACAAACATATTATCTTAATCCCTTGAAGAAAAGAACTCCAAATTAAGGAAACATTCTCAGGTGATTTCTTACGACATTTATCTATTTCTTATCTCACTCTATCAACATTTTATTCTATCTGATATTTTCCTTCTGTCTTATTAGCAGTGTAGCTCGCGACAGTGACTTGTACTAATCCTAATTCGATTTACCGTTCACTGAATTGAGTCGGCCTGTCGACCCTCAGGAAAATGAGTTTGTCACACGATGTGGCTCCAGCAAGCGCTGAGGTGATTTTCACGAAGTTTCCTAATGGTTTTCCACCATAATTAGGCGAGGATGAGTGTGAAGTGGATTGTCCGTCGTCATATAAGTGAAACACCCTTGAGTACAACGTTAAACCCCAATCAAGGAAACAAAAAATGAGAATATGGTTAAACAATAAAGCATTACAATCTTCCGACCTTTCTTTTTAACGTTTTGAACGACATTCCTCAGCTTGACATTATTTTGAAAATAAATTTAATATATCCTCTGCATGAATAACTGAGCCTGCATTTACCGCTGACGATTCGGTGCCTAACTCTGAGGGTCGTGGGTTCGATTCCCGGACCGGTTTCAACCTACAAAATTTTCTGAACAGGT
>JARFOD010122257.1:0-14421 GCA_031763545.1 Mopalia muscosa | reverse complement strand
CAAAATCCATTATCCTCCACTGACAGTTCTGATGGCATAATAAAGGGAAATATCAAGTGTCCACCCTCTTCTTAGGTGTCAGACCAAGTTGACGGATTGGCCGCCCCAATGCATAGAAGAAAATAGAAAAGTGCGAGCGAGCTAGCCTTGAACTCATATACGATGTACATGGTAATCTGCATTTGAAAACTCGTCGATATTTAGCGAAAATTACATTACATCTAAATGCTCCATCACACGAAAAGAATAGGGAAATATGACAACAGTCTCCGCTGATGGCGATTTTCTTTACTCCCAAAGTTGCTCAGAACGCCTTTCCGACGATATAGGACCACGAGAGCTTCCTGGACCTAGGTGCCCCTGGACCATCGCCTATATTGCATAGGACTGTACCGTCAGAGCCTCTGGTGGGGGAAAGGAGGGGGATCCTGGCCCCATCACTGACAGTTTACCACACTATTTCTAAGCGTCTGTAATACACTGTGTTAATTGTGGTTCAGCTCCAAGTCAGATCCCCTATTGTTTATTTGACCTCTGGATCCCCCTCAGTCAGATTCTTCGAAAAAAAAATCGTTGGAAAAAAGGAAGACTAATGGTTGCATGCAGATTCCAGGTGCCACTTTTATCAGGTTTCTTCCATTTTTCCCCTCACATACGAAATTTCTTCCATTTAGTTCCCCCAATAATGGCAATGCAGCCATTTCCAATGAAATAACCTTCAGTAAAAAAAGAGTTAACACCAATCATGTAAACATCATCATTAACATTACCATCATTCCGGCTAATTTTAGATCTGTACGTTACTTTGGCAACCAGCTTGATAAGTCTTACTCAACATTCTTTTCAGGACAAAAACCTCCCATCATAAATAATATGTTCTAGTATCGCAACACTATATATCTTACACAGTTTATGGCTTGAACATGTGTTATGTCAGTACATAATGCCTATGGGTTTAACTTTGCCATTTTCACCTTTTTCTTTTGAAAGTATCTGGTTAACTTCTAAACATATCAATGAACATATGATATAATGATTTATTGAATCGGTACCAATGTAATCCATATCTACATTTTAATTTTGTACGTTTGTGACTTATAACAATATTACCAGGTATGCACTTGGAATTTCTCTTATATCAAAACCTGGTTCTACCAACAACTGAGAGTACTAAGAAAAATATTTGTTACAGGCGAACTGTCATTTATATACACAAGTTCTTTTCTTAAGCAGAAAAATAGAAAGGAAAACATGCAGTAAAGTGTTAGGCGAGGATGTGTTACCAGGCACCTGGAAATACCGACTACTTTTGATGTAGTTGGCATAATATGAATTTAATTGGGTGTAACTTGCTCCCGTTTTTGTGGTCGTATGATAGATATAGTTCATCTGTGGTTCATAAGAAGCTAACAGGATAGCACAAAACAGCGTTACTACACAGAAGCTGAGAAAAAATGTACTATAAGTAGTTAAGTTAAGTACCGTTACAGACATTTCTTCGAAAACAAAAATCGTTGGAAAAAAGGAAGACTAATGGTTGCATGCAGATAATGCAACTCTTGCCTGGTTTTGAACACTTGATCTAGAATTGGATTCTCTTAGGCTACACATAATTCATAACTTATATGATTGTTAAAATAGTCCTAGTTTATGCTTCTAGTTGAGGGATATCTACTTTTAATAGAAGTCTACCAGTAATGACTGTGGCGTGAATAGCCTTGTGAGGCTGCATGTGCCATTAAACACAGTCAACCAACCAACCAGTAATGACTAGTTTTAATTGAACTTCCTGGTTCTCTTAGTGCAATAAATGGGAACAGGAATTTAATCTGCTTCATATAAGTGTCCTGTATTTGTGTATCTTTGTTGTTAGTGGCGCCGAGGGTGGTTTCCTTCACACATTGGACCGGCAAACCGCCATGTGAGTGAAATAACATTAAACTACAGTGTAAAACCCCACTCAATCTAACCAGTTCAAACTAAACTGATATAGTTCAAATAGAAAGGGTGCTTATACGCTTCATATACATTCTCATTATTATCTAAATTAAAATCAGAAAAATAGTTTTAAAACTCCGTATGTAGCTGGCATTTAATGAAATAATTGTCGTCTAAATAGTTTCTTTAAAAAATAAGGCCTCGCATGAAAGTTTTGACAGTATGCGACAACCCTGTACATTATATCTGGGATACATGTAGACCAGACATATAATATTGGCAAAATGTAATATTGACAACTGTTCTGTGGTCGGTAAATTGCATCTTCTCTAGCCTTATCTGTACAATGGGAGTTTCAGTTACGCCATCTGGCGGGTAATACGATCATGGTTCTAGCGAACTCCCGCGCTTTACAGTTACATTCGCCGCCAAATTCACTAGCTAAGTCTTCTAATAGCACAACATTAGATTGGGTGCGTAGAAAATCCTATGCATCCAATCAATTGCTTGAAAGCAGAGTCCCATTATACCTGAGTTATCCACCATGGGTTCAAATGCAGAGTAGCTCGGAATAGTAACCCTTGGCTAGAGAAGATAGGTAAATTGTTGCATTTACGTAATTAAATTGAGTCTTACTGATGGATTTGCCATGCTGTTAAATCAAATGAAGATATTTAAATGATATAGTTGGTCCTAGAGCATAACTATTTCACCATTAGACATCTATAAACACAAGATTACATTTTATTATGCCATGTAATAGACATTTGCTACAGTCTTTATTTCAAATTTGGAGATTTGAATGAAATATTCATAACAAATATTAAGTTCGGAACTTCTGTGATTGACATAACAGCTGATACATATTTTTAATAAACAGAAATGACATGTGCACTGCGAATATGGTAAAAGATATTATGCTTAAATACATTTATTCAATACAAGTTTCAAAGAATCTTTGGGTTGTTGGCTAATGAATCAACGAAAAAAGAAAAACGACTATACACATTATAAATATCTCCCAAGTATAGAATATTTCTTTGTTTTTTATAAGAAGAGAGTGAGTTTGGTCACGCAGTAGAGATCAGAATTCATCAATGCAGTTTTATGTTGGGGGAAGAGGATACTCCAGATATCACATTCCAAATAAATAGTTTCTATCGCTTCTCTAAAGAATCTAAGAGAAAGTCATAAGTGTTGTCCTCGGCGTCTGGGGCAGGGAGGTCCACCGTCATTCTAGTAAGCGTCCGAGTGGAGGCCCATAAGTCAGCCTTAGATTTTGTACACATTTCCCATTGATCCAAAGCCAGGGAACTTTCACATATCTTTTCATGATACAGATGTACAAGTCCTGGGTCAGCGGCTCGGAATGCGCTTAAACCGTATTTCAGGACTCTTTCGTGGAAGTCTACATCCTCCTTGCCCCATCCCACTATTGTTGTATTGAAACCGCCAACGGACAGGAAGTCAGATTTATAAACACCCACCATACCGTAACCATAGGAACGCCAGATTCCAGAAGCAGCGTCCAGACCAAAATCTGTCACTGAACAATTACGTTCTTGATAACAAATCAACTTTGGGTCAAATTGGGAAAAATACACAGGAAAATACACTTGCCTTCCTTGAACTGTGTTTTGTTGGACCCTTTCCAAGAACCCCATAGTGAAAATCATATCAACATCCATAAACACTAACAAGGAGTCATTTTTAAACAGATTAGCACCAATAGTTAAAGCAGTAGCTCGTGAAAACATTTCTTCAGAACGATTTATTATCCTTACATCGCAAGTGGGATATGCTTTGTGAAAAGATTCCACAATCTCAATACATTTGAGATGATCTCCTTTGGGGTCTTGAAACACAACAAACACCATTGTTATTGTAAACACGGAATACGGAATTAGAGGCAAATGTTTGCCCAAAAACCGTTTGAGAATTGCAGTTTTTCCAGACAAAGGAATGAGCATCCGCATTGGCGAAATTGTGTCGGAAGAAGCTGTATAAGAGCGAAAACTGTCTTTACCTTCATAAAACTCAAAGTCTGTAAATGGTTGTTTAAGTTTTAAGGGAGCTATAAATCTACGAATATCTTTGGAAAACTTTGAAATGTAGGAAACTCGCAGGCTGATGTCCATTTCCACACATTCTAAAGGAGAGATTCGTATATATGACGCTAAACGTTTGTCAAGTTTCATGTAACTATGAGAGAAGGTTTCACGTAATCGTTTGGAGAGATTTTGTGTTATGGAGGATACCGATTCCTCGTTTGTACGACCCGACGTTTGAAGCTGCAGGTGAACACTTTTATGCGTGAAGAATACACCTTTATTGAAGTATTCCCAGACATACTTGGGATCATCAGCCCACGTCCCCGAAAGAACACCGTTGAAATGCAGGAGTGAGTCATTGTGAAAAATAATGCTGTTGTAATCCACTTTTGTCATCTGTATATTTTTCTCGAACAGTTTGATTTCCGCTTGTAGTCGCAGCACTTTGTTGTTCAGTGCAGCCACATTACCCCCCGTTATAAAGTTGTGCATTCTGTAGACGTATGGCCCCTGTTTGATTGGGTGCAGGGTATACGCCATCTTCTCCTCACTTCCCAAGGCGTGGGTAAAGGAACCATTCTTCTCCCGGTAATTCTGATATAGCAATTTCCTCAGCTACAATAGATAAAGAATAAAACAAAAATAAATAAAGGTTATAAAAACGGACTTTTGGCTGTTGATATACACATTAAGTTCTCCAGTGGGCCTTTAACTTTGGAAGACGTGAGCTTACACTAATATATTGTTTGATTTGTGTTTAACGTCGTAGTCAAGGAAATTTCACTTATATGACAACGGATTGTCTACTTCACACTGCTCCTTGTCTAATTACGGTGGAAAACCTGGGGAAAACCTGGTAAAAAAAAAAAAACACCCCAGCGATAGCCGGAGACACATCACGTGACACACTCATATTCCTTAGGGTCGATGGCGGATGTGATACACGAATAGAACACTTGGTCAATAGATGAATGGCTTAAAATAAACTTAGTTGGGATGATTGTTTTCATACAAAGTGGGCACTGGGGTAGATAGTAGTCGGGGATAAGCTGTAGCAAGAATGAAACAAAAGAGTCCTTATACCCCCACGACACCGCGCAATGGCTGAGCATGGCTACGGTTTTAACTAGTGTAGGTGGTTGCATATAATTAATACATTTAATTACCGTTGAAACAAATCGTATGTCGTTCGTTTGCTGCAAAGGGCTGATAAATACAAATTACTTTTATGTATTGAAAGTTTAATCTTCAGCTGTCCGTCGCTTCAAATAATCCTAGCCAGCTTCAAAATGAGTCTAAAATACCTGAATTTAGTTAAGGATTGCTATATGCTCTAAAACCAAAACAAATTGAATCTGTGAAAATATTTGCATAACAGAGTTTCTGCCCATCATATGACTTTACAAAATTCCTGTGATAATGGAGACGATATTATAATGTTCCGAGGTAATTCGCATAATACATATGTGGAAACCCGAATGTTGGGTTTTAAATCATGTAACATGCAAACCGCCGGAAAACGATCCTGAAATCTTCTCGACATAAAATGTATGACATAAAGATTACATTCCTTGTTAAAAACTTAGGACTACACTTTTGTTTTGTGTAACTTGTTTGTTTGTTTGTTTGATTGATTGTGGTTTAACGTCGTACTCAATTGTATTTCACTTATATGACGACGGATTGTCCACTTCACAATTCTCCTAGCCTTATTATGGTGGAAAACCGAGAAGAAAACCTCGTAAAACCCACCCCAGCAATTTCCGGAGCGACAACATGTGGCTCGCTCATACATGTATATCTGAAGGTCGACAGGCGGACTGATCCGGTGAAAGGTACTGTTTTGTTTAGCAGATTTGGCTTTGGATAGGTGTTTTACAGCGCAACATGCCATTACCTGTACTTTGTGGTGTAGATTTGTTGTTTTTTTATAATACATTCCCATAGGCACCTTATGCGAATGGCACTGGCTTATTCGTATATCGTTCATTGGAAATCGATAAGCGTTTAATGAGGATGAGGACCTTTGGATAGAAACTTTACTTAAATACTTTGTTTCTATGCGCAGCTTCCATTAAAATGGGCATATATTGGTTTCTATTTTGGTTTGTTTGTTTGATTGATTGGGGTTTATCGTCGTATTCAAGGGTAATTCACTTATATGACGTGCAAGCCCGATGGGTGACGGAAACCACCCTCAAAACCACTGGCAACAAACAAAAAACAAGACGGGGACAAATACATAACGACAACAGGACGCAATACAGTCACACCACAAACAGACCGGCGTCCTGCTCCCCTTTAGTTCTGAGAGCACTGAGCACCAAGGCATCATGAGGTTCCCTCCAACCACCCGGGGTTTCTACTTTGAAAAACGAAATCATACATCCAAGATAGGAATGGGGCCAATCTGTATTGCCAATGATATATATATTCTACATATGCACAGATGCAGGAATCTAAAGAAAAGAGAGAACTCCTGTTCCACAGCGATATGCTTATCAAGCAACGGCCGATGTGTAGAGTATTTATCAAGTTAAATTGTGCTGTATGAAAGAAATCCGCTACAGAGAATTTACCATGATGAGTTATTTTACATACGGTACTTTTCAATTAAGTGCAATTAGAATAGCATTCGCTTACAAACCTTACACAACTAAGTTAGACAAAATTACTGCTTGGTGTAATCTGTGGCTTGGTGTAATCTGTGGTTTGATTTGGTTGGATAGAAGGAACCAGTGTGTGTCATGTTCTCACCATAATTGAAACTTGAATATCGTGATTTCATAAACGTTTGTGTCCGCAAAATACTATGGTTTTACTTGTCAAAAGACGTTTATATAAGACGTGTCCTGAAATTAATCATTTCCCAAATACCATTACAACACAGTTGACGGGACCCTTGGCCACGCGTCGACAATTCTATTCACATTTTCAAAAACAACCCAAAACAGCGCCTTTTCGTAACCATATTATGAGCATCTCACAAACTCAATCTGGAGTGTGTGTTGTGAAAGCTGATGACTTACTCAGCCAAGATACAAAGTAACCAAAGTAGGCCTACGACAGCCCTCGATTAAAGCCTCCAGCAAATGGAAAAAAAATTATCAATTTTAGCCATAAAGTTGGGATTCGAGAACCAAACCCGCGGCCGTGGATACCTTACTAATCCTAATCCGATGTACCGACTACCAAGTCCGAAGGTTAGAACCCCCCTGTCCATCATCAGGACTGCGTCCCTACGGGATTCTTCCTGCGTTTACGAGGTCAACTAAAAAATGGAAGTATCAGCCGAAAGCGAAACATCATAACATAGTATTAAATTCTTCTTCAAAGATGTAATTTTTTATTCTGCGATTATAGACTGACCGTCATGATCATTTCAAAAGATTATAAATAAGAACAGAAATCTATTAACTAGACGTATGCAACTGCCATATATATAAGCTAACCAGCATTGGGGACCGAGACCCCTGTAATAACGTATCATATGACGTATAGCATACAAGAAAAGGGGTAGGTTTCCTCCAGGTTTTCCACCCTACTTAACCCTACTCGTCATCGATATGCACGGCAATGCTTGGTTAGGATTCTTTGGGATCGAAAGACTGGGGAATGGAAGACTATGCAGAAGGTGTACGGTTGACACATAAATCAATATTCGCTAGTTATGTTCATAGACGATTTCTGATTTTTTTTATCTTGTATCTAAAGGCAAGTTGGATGGCTAACAGCACAGTTTTTTGCTTGATGCAACGTGTGTGAAAAGAGGCAAATGTGTGAGGACCTAATAAAAAATGCAAACGTATCCATACCTCATATGCGGAAGTACATCCTATTCCCACTGTTTTCTGTATGCATCGTCCCACTTCAGTATCCTCATGTTTCGTGGTGACCGATTCCATACAGCCTGGAATGTGTGGGCCTAGCTTTGACAGCGCCACATGGCTTAGAATTACACCGGGTCCTCCCATACAATACGGCATGTCCTCAATAAGGCCAAGTTTACCCTGTTCATGAACCTGGCCCTCTCCGCTCTGTCCAAGATACCACAGTTTAGAGCTATTAACTGACCGCAGTAAAGCTTCTATCTTGTCACCTTTAACATACACGTCATCGTCGGCTCTAAAGAACCACTCATAATGATTCCTATAATTGTTATACATGTATTCTAGCATTCTGAATGCTTTCTTCTGTGGAGGGTAATCTTCTGCTGGGACATCGTCAAGTCGAACCACAGGCAGATCTCCAATATAAGTTGATCCGGAACCAACAAAGAACAACACCTTTCCTGGAATGCTTTTCGCCCATGTATCGTAGATTGCCGTTGCTCTAGAATCTATATACTTATCCGCTGTCATTATGCCAACCAGAACTAAATCTCTGGTGGTCTTGGGGTGGTCTGACGGCCCGGCTTTAAACATCTTGGGACCAAACAAAGTGAGAAAATTACGCAGTTTCGCAGACTTGACATTGCCTCCACCTGGATTCGATTCTCCACTCTTAGCGAAACCCGAAAAAGAAATCTTTGAAAAACATATCCTCCTTAAGGTACTAGCTATACAGTAACCAAGCAGGACAGCCAACACAAACCTCACTTTAGAAGGCATTACCTTCTTTCTCATCCTCATGGTCCGATATAGCGTGTAAATACCCATCTTCTTTCACTGAAAAAACAAACCAGTATAAAATACTTTGAATTTGTAAAATAAATATCAAACCAGCTGTAACTAACAAAGGATATATATATAGTCATCACCATGAGCTGATTGTGCCAGACACCGAGCGACCATTTACCGCATACTGGACGGGACATCTACATATTGAAACAGACACCGACCATTCACCGCATGCTGGACGGGACATCTATACATATTGAAACAGACACCGACCATTTACCGCATGCTGGACGGGACATCTACATATTGAAACAGCCCCCGACCATTCACCGCATGCTGGACGGGACATCTACATATTGAAACAGACACCGACCATTCACCGCATGCTGGACGGGACATCTACATATTGAAACAGCCACCGACCATTCACCGCATGCTGGACGGGACATCTACATATTGAAACAGACACCGACCATTCACCGCATGCTGGACAGGGTATCTACATATTGAGACAGACACAGACTTTTAACCACATACTAGACGGGACATCTACATATTGAGACAGGCACAGACCATTTACCCCATGCCGGAGCGGACGGGACATCTGCATATTGAGACAGACACAGACCATTTACCGCATGTGCCGAACGGGACATCTGCATATTGAGACAGACACAGACCATTACCGCATGTGCCGGACGGGACATCTGCATATTGAGACAGACACAGAAAATTACAGCAGTGCCGGACGGGACATCTGCATATTGAGACAGACACAGACCATTTACCGCATGCTGGACGGGACATCTGCATATTGAGACAGACACCGACCGCCACATGCTGGACGGGACATCTGCATATTGAGACAGACACCGACCGCCACGTGCTGGAAGGGACATCTAAATATTGAGACAGAAACCGACCATTTACCACATGCTGGACAGAACATTTATTGAGTGAACACAGGGGTCCACGTGGGATAACAAAATAAGTTAGCAATAGTTGGACTCATTTAACAACCTGATTTCTTATCAAGGAGCCGGTCAATTAATAGCTCAGAAACTCCCCAGTTCAATTGACAGCTAACATAAATCTAAGGTCGACAACAGATCAATGTTGTATTTTTCTGACACATGCATGCCTGCTTCACATAAAAAATAAAACGCATTTGTTGGAGCCCGGATTTATGTAAAGAAATAATTATCATAAACGGCTTAAAGCAAGTTATACATGAATCGTAGATCGATCGATATATTTACCCATCAGTCTCCCCTTATATATATGTTTTTTGTTTTGTTTATTTACTATTTTTACAGTGTCCGTGTATGGGAGGAGCTTTAGAATAAATACTGGAAACAGTATTGAGCAAAAAGAATGCTGTGCGACTTATGTTGAGTGATTAGCTTAATAAATGTACATACCAGCATGATTTAAATATAAATGCCATCAGATCTGTTGGACTACATACATACACTTTGAGTGTCGTGTTTTATGCAAATACCAAACCATATAAATATAATACAGGTATATCAAACTACATATTATGTATTGATTTTGTTTTAAAATAAAGCCATGTTTTCAGTTTTATAAACGCTACATGCGGGATAAATACATTTGCATATACTAGATATATACGGAAATATATAAGATGGGAAACATTGGTATGGCAGATATGCCTACCAGGTGTATTCTGGAGTATTTTGTACACATACTTTTTGTGAAATACACCAATAGGCTATCAAAAAACGCTTAAAAATAAATATTCTGTGCTATGCTGTTACACCAAAAATACACAAAATCATAACAAAATACTCATAAACAAATTGTTTGCACAGAAATTTATTCTAGGGTAGGCATGTCTGGTTTCTGGTATTGACAACGCCTTCGTAGTTTATAAGACACTACGTTTCTATCTCATTCCAGAGATCGTTATCAAGAATAAAGTGACATGTTACTTAATACATATATGTACTTCCGACTTCTATATGCCTTTGAAAGAATCTAAACGAAAATAAACTGCCATAACAGGTCAGATATGTTGGTTTCGTGCTTAGTTTACTAGGGACATTATGCCTTGTAGTAAAATAGTAAAACACTTTGACGAGTTGGACATTTCCAGCCAAAATGAAATCATCAGTTAAGCCTGTGTTCTTTAGCTCACGACCAAGCAGAGTGTAATGTCTTCATTTTTTAAATTATTTTTTTAATTATACCAGTATATAGAAAGAAAATTTTGCTTTCCTCCACCGGATTCGAACTCGGTTCTCTGGCTGACAGGGCCAGCGCTCTAACCGACTGAAGTTTATATAGATATTATTATGTTCGTTATTTTTGGGATAACACTTTCTTAGTATGAACAGATTCTAGTTCAGAAAATTTTGCAAGCTGAAACCCGTCCGGGTATCCGGGCGATTTGGTGTCTAACTCTGAGGGTCGTGGGTGCGATTCCCGACGGGTTTCAACTTGCAAAATTTTCTGAACTAGAATCTGTTCATACTAAGAATGTGTTATCCCAAAAATGACGAAAATAGTGTTAATCTTCCCTTTCTAAAGGACACAAAAAATTATTCATAGATATTATTAACAAATGGGATTGATGTTACAGCTACACATTTTTATAAGGAGTTGAAATGTTTTGTCCATATCATTGAAACTATATAGCTTTCTCAAATTTAGGGTTATGAAAATCATTTTACTTACAATATCTACATTTATATGGTCATATGACTCATATCACTATATTTATCTACTTGCCAAACATGTCAGGTGATATCCCATGCGGAAGATGATTTGCATGTCTAAAAATCCCGATAGACTGCCATAGCCCTGCATGAAATGCTTGCTATATAATTTAATTTAAATGGGAGAGCATACTTTATGCATTGTGTTACAGTGAATATTCAATTTTTAAGCGGGGTATTTAAAGAGACACACGGGTTAAATATTTATTTCTGATCCAGAGGCGGGCCTTATTCCAAAAGTTTTCGCACGGCAAAACATCGTATCTCTGTTTACTGTATATACAATACAACGAGATGCGATCTCTGTACATATGCGATGTCGAATTTCCTACCGGCTCATTGCACAGATTTTCAACAAAACAGTTCTCTATTCGAATTTGTTTAAAAACGTCAAGATTTGTTTACGATGGCTTAATCTAACCAAAACATTAAAGTGCTAATCATCTTAAATGTGAAAAACCATAAGTGTGTAGTTAACATCCTCTTGTTAGTTATCATAGCTGATGAAGTGTGGTGTTTCTTATGTCTCGCAGTTAGGGAAAGGTACTTGAATAGCCGTTGGATTTATCGGTAGACTCTCCATGATATAAAGAATCAGGAACAAATTATTTTAGTATTACGACTAGTTTTATGGAAAGAGGAAAACTTCCTTTTGACTCAAAATTTCAATTATAGTACATCCGTTTTGCAGTGTGAATAACGGTTTAATAACACGCTACAAAATTATGTTGCAGTTGTATTTTAACATACAGTAAGTAACTAAATGAATGTCTTGTTTGTTTGATTAATGTTTAACGTCGTACTCAAGGGTACTTCACTTATATGACGACGGATTGCCCACTTCACACTGTATACAGCCATATTACGGTGGAAAACCGGGAGGAAACCTCGTACAAACCACCCACGCGATTGCCGGAGCCACAACATGTGACTCGCTCATATACCTGATGGTCGACAGGCGGACTCGATCCGGTGAACGGTACATCAGCAGATTCAGCTTAGTAAGCGCACACGCTACCCTTAAGCCATGGACGCGGACCCGATGATGAATTAAGCAAAATATAAAGTAAACTGCTAAATATAAAGCGGGCAAACAAACGCGGGTTATATTTTTAAGAGTTTGAATCAACAAAATCAACAGAATCAACAAAATACCACTCCTTTTTAGATGCCATTTGATCATGCAGATACATACCGGCTAAGTTTTTAGCGGTCACACCAACCAGGAGATAAATCCCAGCACCCACCATAGAGCCAATACCAACAAACGTTAATCTCTTGGCGGTGAGACATCGGTTGAGCTCAGTGTGCGTGTCGTCAATGTCAATCACTTTCTTTCGGGTCATCCGCTGCACGAGCTGTTTCCATGACGCTGATGTGCTCGCCATGGAGGCCTGAAACAGACAGTGTCATAACTTGTTAAGATAAAACATTTCTGAGAGATTTGTTGCTATCTAATTCAAGGGTGACATTTGTATCGAAAATACAGTTAAATCTGAACCCATTACTTTTGTTCGATTGGAGATAAAAACCTTAATTAAAAGGAAAGACAACGGCTTTCCGACCTAAACTTGTTAATATTATTGCATATTTTAAAAGACAAACTGTTGCACTTGCATTCGAGTTAAAAGAATAGCCGTTAATTAGTTAATTTAACAGGCGGGACTGACGTCATCGGCCGCACAACAGGAAAGTGGCTGAAGTGAGTCACGCTCGATTAACTCATACTGCCAACAATTAAAAACAAACTATGACATAACACAAATACATTACTGAACAGACCGGCATTCCGTTGGCCCTTAGCTCCAACATCCCCAGAGTGAGTGGAAACTTTCGCACAATCTCCCGTTCATCCATAAGGAGATTTCAACGAAGAATGAGAACGACGAATGCGTGAGTATCTGCCCATGGCTGTTATACAGCAAATTGACACGTGTGTAAGTTTGTTCTTAACCGTATTTTCTAAATATTGATTTTACAGTATACGATATTATACTTTCCATTGTAAACAGAAACGATCAAAATAATTTTGAGATTTATATCAATTATAATATCAAATAACCATTGGCTGCTTGGGTATAGTCCAAATAGCACTGCCGTGAGCCAGATGTCCACAAAAGCTCTGTTCTTTAAATGGAAAATAATATTATAGTGGCTGTCTATTTTTCCTTTGCCCTCTAGCTAGGGAAATAATTTTCAAAGCAATTGTATAGGTAAACTTTTATATATAAA
This sequence comes from Mopalia muscosa, assembly GCA_031763545.1. Classification (NCBI taxonomy): domain Eukaryota; kingdom Metazoa; phylum Mollusca; class Polyplacophora; order Chitonida; family Mopaliidae; genus Mopalia; species Mopalia muscosa. The sequence continues at coordinate 840 of JARFOD010122257.1, read as the reverse complement.
TAACGCATTGTTCTGTTCTTATATGGCGGAAAGCTATCCTCGTTAAAATCATTCCTACGACAGTCGGAGTCTCCTATTGAGCTTGCTTCGTTGGAGGTTAACGTCATACTTAAGCATATTTCGCTTATCACTTATTGTACACTTCCCATCCCGCCTTACTCAAATCGGAGAACACACCTTCAGACCCCCCTCCCCCTGAATTGCGGCGCCGGAGTCACATTGCGAGCCTGCCTGATAAAGGGACTAATCCCAAGCAACGTCTTGTCACAAAGAATAATATTAAGTTTAATTCCACCAGAAGTGTATACGTAAACATACAGAAACCAAATTTAGACCAACAGGTGACGCCACAAGTAGGTTGACACAGGCCAATATCAATCCTAAGTGACGTCTTGTCACATGGAACACTCATACTAAGTTTTCAAATTAAAATACAGAACCGAAATTTAGATTTTGCCACCAGGTGGCGCCACTTGTAGTCCGATATACGCCAAAACTAATCCCAAGTGACATCTTGTCACATGGAACAATCACTCTTAGTTTGATTTGATTGATTGTTTGTTTGTTTGTTTGTTTGATTGGGTTTAACGGTCGTACTCAAGGGTGAAGGAAACCACCGAATTCCACCAGAAGTTTTTAAGTAAACATACCATTCATTTTTATGTTAAAGTTTATAGATAGGGAAATTTACATGCTTCCGAGAGTGATCGAACCATCGAACCTGTGGCACTCGGCTTTCATGGTTACTTCTAGATCCAGGTACGGTCATTATATAGCACATGCTATAATGATAGTTACTGCTCGGTTGAACTAAATGTATCTACATAGGTTGGTAATAGA
>JARFOD010122246.1:0-14422 GCA_031763545.1 Mopalia muscosa | reverse complement strand
CATTATTTCACCATTGTCGGCAAGTTTCCCGCGGTTCATTTATGCAAGCTTTCAAACCTTACTTACATTATTCCCCACAGCAAATTGTATTCACATCTAATATAAATAGAAAAAAACAGTGGGACAAGGAGGGTCCTCTACACAGGGTTGATGAGGTTAGCCTTTTGACATGTAAAAGTGGCGCCTGTTATTGCTTCTGTTAATCAAAACATGCAGTAGACACTTAATTGTTGTGACTGCTTTAAAGACTTTCGCCGCTGCGTTTTCTCATCTTGCAGTGAACATTTTCCCATTCTATGCTTTCAGCCAAAGACTGTGGAGGTGAAGGAGGTTGATTTTAATCCTGAGTTTGTGGCGAGGATGATTCCTAAGGTGGACTGGGAGGCTTTGAAAAAAGCAGCTGGACAGGTTTGTTAAGCCAAAGTCTAAGGTAGCCCTAAATGATGCTGCCTAGACGGATTTATTTTATGACCGGATTGAATGGAATGCAGTGCAGGTCATACGTTCCTATAAAAAATTAGGGCATGTCGTTATGACGTTGATACCTGACATACAATGGCCATAAGAAAATGGGGAAAGTAAGAGGTCATTTAGGACTAAGTCTAACGCAGGTCGACAGAGATCTAAAGAAACAGGACACATCTGGTGGTACTCTGGTGATGTCCAATTTTGTTGTTGAAATATTTTGATTCCAGGCATTTAGCAGCATCCAAATTATGCATGGTCATTTACACTCATTTCATTTGCGACTGATTGCATATTGGAATCTTCACACATGCTCAAATGGTGACATCTTTATTAAAACCAAATGTCCGTTGATTAAAGTCCGGTTTCTTGTTTTCAAAATGGCTTTTACTGGAGAAATTGAAGAGAAATTTTAACTTTAATTTGGATCACTATCACTCAGGCACAGATGGCAATTTTCTCCTTAGATTTATCCTAATCACTGATTGGATGACACAGCTTACAACTGTGATTTTCTGTCAGGTGTTTGCTGCCTAGGAAGCGCTAGAAATCAAACAACTTATTCCTTTCGATTAACCACCGACAGTGATAAGTTAACGAAATGGGGGTCCACTTCCTTATGATTGGTAGTTGCCAATTCAGAATTGCTCAGGACTCATGTGTGATGGGCATAGGGGTTGTATGCCCCACACGCAGTTACCCTATAACTTCTAGCAGTTGGGACAGAGAAATAGGCTTTACCACAAGGGATCTTACATATTATTTCTGTGCCCCGTCCCAAAATTAAAGTGTCCCAACCTATAGAAGTGATAGGGTATGCTGTCTTTGCTGGATACTAACTGTAGGGACATAAATTTCCCTTTGAGCATCGCGTTAGACACAAGTAAATCATTGAACCAACTAACCAATCACATGATATAATTATTATCATCTTTATTTTTCTGTCTTGGGAGCCATATTGCGAATCTTCCCTGAGGACGACTTTATAACACTGGATGGTTGACATGACATAATTAGTTAATCATATGTGACAGCTGACATGATCAGTTGATAACATGTGACAGTTGACATGATATGTTGAGAACATGTCCCTGTTTACACCGTTAACTAAAGTGGTGTCTCGAGTCTTTGAGACCCCTAAGTAGCCATTTCAGACAAATTAGGAAAATGTACAATGTACACCTGATTTCTCATTGATGATTGAGGCCCCCTTCATCTGGATTTCTGGCTAACACTATGGGTTGATAAGTTGATAGGTCCTGGGCTACTCCAAACTGATATTGAGCACATGGTCTTTTCATTTTTTCCCTCAGGTTGGTAAATCAGACGAGTGCCCCCCAGATCTTGTTCCTGAATATGAAAACAATGAGGAGTTCTTAAAAAAAGTCCATCACCTATTATTAGAGGTAGGTTCCTTGTTAACAATTCCAAAATCTGATGTGCTATTTGAACTTTACTTTTATATCTTTAATTACCGTACATGGTAAAGAATACAGTTGGCTGTTGACCCTCTGGTATATGAGTGAGTCTCAGGCGACTGTTCCTCTCGTTTTTTTTACCATAATTAGGCAAAGAACAGTGTGAAGTGAACAATATGTTGTCATGTAAGTGAAATAGCCTTGAGTACAACATTGACAAAAAACAATCAAATTACAGTGAATGTTTATCAAATGAATACTCCTCTCAAGCTTGACATTCATTGAGTAGTATACTGCAATCTGATTGGTCAATATTGTGTTTTTTATTCTGTGCTATAAGTTTTGTAGATAAGAGTTAGCCAATTGTGTTCAAATTTGTCTGAAATGTCCCTCCTATGTTTTAGGTCGAGGTGAAGGATGCAGAATTGATTTGCCCAGAATCAGGTCGCAAATTTCCGGTCTCCAATGGAATTCCAAATATGTTACTTAATGAGGATGAAGTCTGAACCCTTTGGGATGTGGACAAAGACTATTATGTGGAGGTGTATATTTTATAACTCATGTGGATTCCTAAGTATTTGACGATTCCTGGGTATTTGACGATTCCTGGGTACCGTATTTGACGATTCCTGGGTACCGTATTAGATGATTCCTGGGTACTTGAGTATGAAAGTGGTTGCAACTACCAGTTACAGAATTGGTATGTTGACATGTACAATAGAGATGGAAAACAAAAAATGTTCATACTGCAGATTGAGTCTTGGAGTCAAGTTACAGTTCCCAAGGAGTAATATTTCACTGTGGACAAAAAAGTGGCTCTGACACCTGGTAAAAGAAACAGTTTGAGGCAGTTTGTTACAACTCACTGTGAATGAACAAAACAGGTTTTTAAGTCTGAAGACGAAATATCTGTACCAAATTTCCAAGCACAGCCCATGTCTTTACTTGGCACTGTTCCAGGATAAACTTTCCAACTTTACACTTTATATTTGATGGTTGGCTAGAGTGAATTATTATTGGAATACACACCTGTCTAAAGGGGAATACACCTGAGCATGGCACAAAACACCAATTGGAAAGACCTGTCACAGGCTGGCACTTTACATGTATGACCTGTGGCACAAGTCAAAACATTTGGAAAGTCGTTTTTAAGATAATATGATTGGTCTGAATCGTCTTAGAAAACTCCATATTAAAAATAAACTGATTTCAATCAATATGATTACTTATGATAATTTGCAAAATTTTCTAGATCCTCAGAGGATAAAAATTGAGCATCTCTGTTGTCGTAAGGTCAGAACTCAAAAACCCTGTATTCACATCAGGTGCATACTACCTTGTGTTGTTAACATGTCGAGTGCTACTTTTTACATAGTGGACTTCAAACTGGAAGTGAGTGAGCAACACGATGTGTCTCTGAATTTCGTGTGGGTGGTTTTTACAAAGTTTTCCACAGTAATTAGGCAAGGAACACTAAAGAGAACAATCCGTTGTCATATAAGTGAAATAACCTTGAGTATGACAAACAAAAAATGCCCCAAAGCTAGTGTTCATTCACATACAACTTAGTGAAATATATTAACTATCTGGCCCTGTCACCCCAGCAAACGATAATACCAAGCCAGTTTAAAACAGCGTTTAAGGAAAAACTGCCGAGCTGGTAAATAGACTTAAATGTACAGTTAGTACATGTAGCTTTACTATTTTATTCGCTCCAATAACTAACTCGTTTAGGCGGATGGGCCATGGCCCTGCAGATCCCTCGGCTTCCTCAGTCGATCATAAGAGGTGAGAAAAGATGCTGTTTTGTGTTGCCCTGGTGTTCGCAGAGCTAAAGGGTAACGGGAAGCAGATTTGTTTTTGATGCTGTATTTGTGTCCGTAGTCATATAAGTGAAATATCCTTAAGTATGACGTTAAACATCAATCAAACAAACAATCGATCCAATAACTCACTGGATTAAAGCAGAACTTCTCACTGGAACTACATTACCACGGTGTGGATTCTTATCTATTGTGACTTCATCATTCAAATCCATGGTTTGAAACCTCTGATAAAAGAAGGCTCATTTCTGGGGAAGTGACTTAATCTTCATACAGACTTTGGTGGTTGTTTGGATTGAGCTTCCTGTTGCCCTGATTCTGTCTTAAGAGTAACAGGAAATGATGTATTTGTATTGTCCTGTGATGTTTTTCTTTGTTGCCACACCTGGGGAGATTTAATCAGACTATTTCAATGTCAACCAACATGTTTAACAATTTTATTAATTAAAATCATTGATAAAAAAAATTGCAAAGAATTTTGAGTATTCACATGTGGTCTTAAGCGGTGTGATAAGTCAGCAACAAATCGCAAGGTTTCAAGCTAGTTGGATGTGTCATGTCGCAAACTTGCCAGTCACAGACTCACAGGGCAATATCCGTTAGACGTTTAAGTCTCTATTCCATAATTGCTCGAGTGGGATGGACTTAAATCGCACTGTAGGAAATGGCTTATAACTTATAAATACATTATGTGACAATTAATTAAATAAGGCAAGACTGAATGTTAAGAAATTTATTGTGTTACAGCTTCGACATATGTCCTTCACAAAAAAAAAAAAAAATCTATAACATATACTGTACATGGAATAAAATGATTAAAGGTTATGTAATAAAAAATGTATATAATTATTAAAAAAAATAAATTAAAAAAAAATGTTTTGGTAAAATATATCTTCTACCTATTACTAGATCTACTAATTGGATGATTACATCTGTACCAAATGGAAAATATTACGACCAATTCGCAAATTTTCTTCATTTGCAAACAATATTACCGTGATGAATCCCAATTTTTATGAACACCTCTCTGGGAAAACATTCAAAACGTTAGAGGCAAACAGAGTGACAGCCTCTTTGATCGTTAGTTAGGTGTGTGTATAGCTGTAGACTCCCTGCAGCGCACAGACGATACACCCACCCAGATGAGACTTCAATACCTGCCAATGAAGACTACAGATACTCACAGTATTAATAGCTCAAATGAAATTAAAACTGTTAAATTAACCAAACTGGGGCCGGTTTCTCAAAGCTCCTTTAGCCTAACACCCAGTTAGATGACATAGCGTTTCAAAGAAATGGATGTGATGTCATAATAGAAATTTACATGTACATGTGTGCTCTCGCCACAAGGTAGCTGAAATACCGCTGAATGTGGCGTGAAACAACAATCAATCAATCAATCAATCATGTACATGTAACTAGGCCGTTAACTTACCTGAGCTTTGAGCAACTTGCACCCGATCAATAATAAACAAATTATCAGTCATATGATCTCAATCATCAGTTAATATTTGGGATAATAAATAGGTACCTTGGCTCTAAGATATAAGCCTACATCCAGTATAGATAGTATCATCTGCCCGAAACAATTTATCAAAGGATTTTTCCCCTAAAATCTCCGACAATAACACCTTTTCCTTGCTTCCTTTGACAATGATATTTCTTCTCGACATCCTTTGGAACAATACTGTTACTTGTATTTTGAGTGGTGTTATGTCTAATCTTTTCTTCCCAAATATTTTTTACTCAGTTAATTTTAAACTAGTTGGTACAATATGGTTGTAAAATATTGATGTTTCATTAATTCATCAAACCACATTTTGCAACACTACTACACTACAATAACAACAACAACTAAAATGTCATATCCTTGTTTCAGTGGCAAATATTTCTGAACACAAATAGACGAGTATTACTGACCAACAGTTTTACAACACTTACAGGCACATTTTTTACATAATTATTAGTTCATCAATGAAAAGATTACTTAGCCTACATATCCCAGGTAATGGTTTTTGTGTGAATATTACAACACTAAGTTCCTTACTGTCTGGAACTACTCTTCATAACGTATATGTGAAAACGTGTTAACATGTATACATTTTATAGGTGTATTATAGGTTTCTTTCAGCAATAACCAGTTAATATCATACATTTACAATTGTCAATACTCCTAAGGTTCAAATTAAATGACGGATCCAATTTTTGTGTTGACATGGACAATTACTTACAAGCCAACAATCTCAAATTCTAAATATTTAAATCGACCACCAAAAGCAGGGTATATTCCATATTGAAATGCAAGTATAAAGCTTTTTTATAAATAGATTCTTCGTCCTTTAAAAGTCTTGTTTTTGTTTGATTAGGGTTAAACCAAGAAGAAACCTAAAAATAAAAATCATCACCATGACTGCCGGAGCTATATTGTGCAACCTCCTCATATACCGTTGGTTGACAGGCTGACTGGAACCCATGGAGAGTACATAGAAGTAGGATAAGAGTAATAACTAATCAGACACAGTTACCATTAAGCCATGGCTACCAGCAAATGTTAAAAAAAGCATGCAGTTATATTCAATTTAAATTTTGATTACAACAGCATTAATTTAAATAATGTGTTCACCTTAGTACATGTTTATACAGTTTGAGACTCATTACTGGAGCGCAAAAAGCACTTTACCACCAATTAATACATTTAGATAAAAAAAGAACTGCAACTTTACAACATACATTTGTACATCTTCATTTTGAGGACAGGTGAGCTCTAGTTAACCACTTATAACCACAAGCTGGTGCGTTTTATGTGATAAATTTACCACAGTGGCACGAGTTGCTACATTTTGATGATGGTTGAGCTCTAGCTTATCAATAATAACTACAAGCTGGTGCAGTTTATAAGCTCAGTTTACCGCAGTGGCACTAGTTGCTACCTTTTGATGACGGGTGAGCTTTAGTTTACCACTAATAACCACAAGTTGGTGCAGTTTGTATGATAAGTTTACTGCAGTGGCACTAGCTACAACATTTTGATGACGGGTTAATTTTAGTTTACCAATAATTACCACAAACTGGTGTGGTTTATTCACTAAGTTTACCACAGTGGCACTAGTTACTACATTTTGGTGACGGGTGAGCTTTAGTTTACCACTGACTACCACAAGCTGGTGCAGTTTGTATGATAAGTTGACCAAAGTGGAACTAGCTACTACATTTTGATGAAATATACCTTACCAACAACAACTAGATTTCGATAACATCTCAACATCAAGGTACTTTCTTTTGATTAAACCTCACCTGTAGTTCACCTCTAATTATGACATGTTGATTACTTAACATTTAAAAAACGTTGGAACCCTTTTTGAGGCATCAGTAAAACACTTATTTCTGCTACATGTTGACCACCGTTGTTTAAAAACATGTCGGTGGACAGGGCACAGTGAGAGAGCATGATTTGCCGAATTTAAAAAGATATTTGAGGCAGAAAAAATACTATGATGCGAGATGGAAAAAAGGGCCAATGATAGGTGATTATATTAAAATCTGACAAGAGCCGATCAAAAGGGAGTGACTTTTCTATGTTAAATAATGATAACAGATCAAGTTCACACCTTCATTAAAAAATACTGATACAAATATTTTACCTTACATTGTATTTCAAACCCTTATGACAAACCACATAATGTAAAATAAAGGTCCTGTTTAAATAGGCAATGATATTATTTGCTTCTCATAATATGTCAGTGATTCTTAAGGTGTGTGAGTGCTCAAGTACACTTTAAACAGTTGTAGAGATTGTTGGTTTGATTGGGGTTTAACATCGTACTCAAGGGTATTTCATTTATGTAATGACAAATTGTCAACTTTATTGCCTACTTACGATTGAAAACCTCTTGAACTGGTATGGAGATATTAGTGCAGAAAATGTAACTTCTCCTTACACAGGGAAAATAATGTCAATTTCACTTTCTGAATAACATGAAAGTGACATATTTGTAAACAAATTCCGAACTGAAAAACGTAATTTTAACCTTAACACTTTATTGTCCTTTCTTATTTGTGGTTTAACGTTGTACTCAAGGGTATTTCACTTATATGATGACGGATTGTCCATTTCACACTGTTCCGTGCTTAAATAAGGTGGAAAACTGGAAGGATGGTCGACAGTACACTGTAAATTGAGGTAGGATTAGTAAGCACACATGCTAACCACTAAGCTATGGCAGTGGGTCTACTTTGTTATATCATCTTTAGGCGTGTAATTAGTTTAATTTTCCTGAAGTTGAAACAATAACATTATAGTTGTTGTGTATTTCATAAAAATTCAATGACATAGGAACTTTGTAAATATGCCACTGATAACCAATCGAATATTGTAATAAAAGATGACAGTGAAAAATTCAAAATCAAACAATTTTCTATGCTATACTTGATTTGTAACGTGTTTGTACAGAATTATAGAATAATATAAACAATCATCTAAAAATCAGGAAAAATTGAAAAAAAGATTAAAAACAGATCTTCAGGCCTACATATTTGAGCATTCTTTTATATATATACAATACTGTGGTCAAATACTTTCTCAAAACAAAAATAGCAAAACATACATATAGAGCACACTGATGTTTTTCAATACTAGTGCATTACTGTTTTAATTAACAATAATGGCTTGTTTGTAATCCTATTGATCAATACAGGTTCTCCAGTTATGACGTTACAACAACAGAGTAACTTCCCTTTGTGAAAATATGTCGAATTACGGAAAGGAGGGCCAATCAACGATTTTAAACACGGACAGTATAGGGAAAATTGCAAATAAACAGGTAAACCCATATTAATTTCCTTTTGTTCACAGCTTAAATTATTACTTTTTACAAAGGCTATGTTTTCTTGAAAACCAACAACCTGCAATGTTAAAGTAAAGGCAGGCTGCCCTATCATGCCATAAAGTGCCAAGGTCCTTTTAGCAAAGGGACGTCACTCTGTTGTCGTAATGGCATAACTTAAAACACTTGTATAACAACACTCTGCTTTTACTCAGTAATATAAAAAGCTACACTAATTTAACCATAAAGTCAGAAATGGATTTTGTGTCTTGTTTGTAAATTAAGTTTCTTTCAGTTTTAAATAAAAACCGCATGACAGAGCTATAAACACAACATTTTCCATCAGTAGCTGTTTTGAGCTTTTATACAGTATGGCACCGGAGCAAACAGAAAAAGTGGCAAGAATTTTGATTGCTTGGAATTTCAACCAATGCTCCCCAGCCTCCAAGGTATTTCATGGTGCACTTCCAAATCCTTAAAAGAAACACCCCCATAATAAGGGGTTATAAACAAATGCTATTTGAAAATTAATGTTCCTCCATAGTTGGAATAATACAAATATTTCAAGTATACTGCTCTTAGGCAGGTGACATAAAGTATTTTGATTTAGTCCAAAATGTTTTTTAGAAGTGACAAAGATCAGTGTGCAAAAACACCCTGATCTTTTTAAACGTTTTTTACTTGATACTACCCTTTGCACTTCTAATTGTTTGTGACCCTTTAACCTTTATCCCATAATGCATTTTATCATAAGTTTCACACTTAAGGCCGTTTCACTCATGAACAGCATGCCTGCTAATGGATGAAGGTAAACAAGCTCTATCATGTCAATAATAACACAGATGAAAGGTCAATTCCTTGATGCAGAGCGCTGAGGCCACACCACCTTCGACAGCTTTTCATTGCCCCAATCCCCTGCAACATGCATCGATGCGGAGAAAAAAAGAAAAGCTCCGAGCTGACATCAGGTGCTAGATAGGATGTGTAAGGTGAATCCACTGAAAGCTGTTCAGTTTTAAATATTGGTAACCAGAACTTTGTTCTTAGACACCAGGAATGCTGGCCCCCGACAAAGGTCATATTGGGGTCCACGACGAAGGTCAGCTTGGGGTCCGCGGCGCAGCGATGGATCGGCACCAGTGGCACCCTGGGGTCCACGAACAAGACTTTTGTTCGGTCCATGAACCAGATCTTTGTTTGGCCCATATACAACGGATCCATATCGCCTGAAATGGGACAAGACATAAATTTATTTTTAGAGAAATTTTTATGTATTTTTATGAACTTAACCACTTCCTTAAAAATGAACACCTGTTAAGTTTTTGGTCTTTTGTGGTCATTCATGCTAATTGTGTTCAATTATAACGAACAGTTTTGTTTCAATAAATAGATATCATGCAGTTAAGATTTTCCCACCAAGAGTTGTGACGGAGCCGAATGAGGTTTATCCCAAACAATTTTTCCCCATACGCATACGTCATCAAGCTTCTGACAAATCAAGTGGGATAGATTTTTCACCATTTAAAATCGATTTTTATTGCTGAATTAAATATAAAAAACAAGAACAACATTACATTTGCTGGAAACATGATTTAAACACATGTTTAACATCAGATGAAAATAAGTTAATGATAACATTTTCTTATTGCTTGTGGACAATTAAGATTATTTCTCTCATCTGAGGTTGCATCAGCTGAATGGGGGAAGGAAAGCACCCTCAACATAACTGGTAAGAAACATTTTAACTACATATAAAGATGATACAAATTAACAGGGCCCGACAACCAATCAAATTGCTCACAAGAGTCACAACTATAAAGGGCATCGGAAGCTGGGTATATTAAAGAACATGAGTATGCTCAAGATGATATTTCATGCTCAGCGGATTCAACTCTTGGGTCTACTTTCAACCTTGTCAAAAAGTGTGTGAAGTTTCAGTTTGTTTGTTTGATTGGTGTTTAACGTCGTATTGGTAGTGGTATTTCACTTCACACTGAACCTAGCCTCATTACGGTGGAAAACTGAGAGGAAACCTCTTAAAAACCACCCCCGTGATTGCCAGAGCCACAACATGTGACTCACTCATATACCTGATGGTCGAGAGGCGGACTCAATCCAGTAAACAGTAAATCGAAGCAGGTTCAGTTTAGGAAGTGCACTCGCTACCACTGAGCCATGGCAGTTATTACATAAAAAATGCCTCATTTCAAGTTGCTTTCTCTTCAAAAAGCTTAATTTATAGTGTCATAGGTATAATGTAGCAGCCCATGAGAACCATTACGGAAGAAATGGCCCTCTGGCTAAGGGCAGTTTGTTTACCAAGTAGCAATGCTGTTTACTTAGTACTGGAGGAAGAGTAATGGAGGAAGATTAGCTTTCTAACATAATTGAAACTCTTTACATCTTGGCTGTGCTGGTGTTAGTTATTTTTGGAATACGCTGCCGTCGTGTAAGTGAAATGACCTTTAACATGACGTAAAACACCAATCAATTAATCAATCAATCAAAATAAATGATTCCCTTCTGTTATCATTGGTCAATCTTGGTAAAGCTCAATGAGGTATATATAGGTCATTGCCAAAGCTGGCTGGAAAAAGGTTTTATTTTATAGAGGCGTCTATAGATTCTGACATTCAAACTCCGGGTTTATTTTATAGAGGTGTCTATCGATTCTGACATTCAAACTCCGGGTTTATTTTATAGAGGCGTCTATAGATTCTGACATTCAAACTGTGAGAAACCATCCCATTTCTTTTGCAGTAGGTCGTATGGCACAATGAAAGTCCTCACATGCTGTCAACTAGGTAATGGTTTCAGACTTCTGGGGACCGTTTCACAAAGTGATCTTATTTTACGCAGAATATGATTGCCATGACGACCAGTGTTGAAGACATAGTGTTGCCACGACAGTTACATTCAATGTAAGCTAAGATTGCTTAGTGAAACGAGCCCCAGCTAGATAATTTTTGTAACTTACTCAACACGACTGAGATCAGATCCTTCAGATAGATAGGGGTTAGGGCCTGCAGCAGGAGTCCTGTTGGTTGATGTGAAGACTTGTTGGGGAGCACGTAGTTGTCTCTCTGTCCTAAATACCTGCTGCTGACTCGTCACCACTCTCTGTTTGCCCACAAATATCTTAGTTGCACTGAAATCATAGACATCTTGATATAAATTTGATTATTATATGCTTGGTGTTGAAATCTTTATCCATTTGTTAATTTATTTATTTGACATTATACCATGATCTGAAATATTTCACAGATCCAGTTCCGGGCTTAATCTATCCATGTCCTCATTAAAACATTACACAGAAAGTTTTAAAAAATTGACATTTGTCCTGTCCAATCTAAAGACTGAAAACAAAACATAATAGGCCTACTATTCCAAAAGACAGCTATTTAATATTTGATGCCTGAGAGTGATCCAGGGAATAGCATTTGTTTGTTTATTTGGTCACAGTTTTAAAATCGAACATATTTCACTATAAATGACAATGAACTGTCTTTTTTGCACTGTTCCTTGCTTAAAAAATACACAAAAAACCCAACAACCTTTCACATTTGCACCCATGACCCCAGAGGAGAGGGGGATGTATGCGGCAAGAAGCATACAGTGTATACCAGGGCTCAGTTCCCAAATCCCTTCACAATGCAGTTTTCTTGGCAAAACAGCCCCTGGATATAAGCTAGATAGGCTTAAACTACACCGTAGATGTTTGTTTGTTTAATTGGTGTTTAACATCATAATTTGGGTTATTTCAATCAGCCAATGGGTGGAGGAAACCACTGGCAACAAAAAATGACAAGAACAAGATGGAATACAAAAACATCATGAACAGATCAGCTTCACATTGCCCCTGGGGTTCAAGGGCACCAGGAAGAACACTCCCACCCATATACACCAAACTGATTAAGCATTTTTATTGAATACAGGATTTACATGCAAGGAGCCCATGTTTTGAAACCCAGCAGGGTTACATGCCCACAGCTACATGCATTACAACATCATCAATATACTACGATTTCTGATCAAGGTTCCCACAATTATTTAGAAAAGAATTTCCAGGACTTTTCAGGTGTAAAATAATATATTTTTTTCAGGGTTTTCCAGGGCAAAAATGGTCTCAGACTTTTGTGAAATTTTAAAATTCATTTATTACAAAACCAGCGAATTCTTCCTTATAGGACTTTCAAGGACTCTTTTTAATTTTTTAAAGGATTTTTGAGCACTTTTAAAAACCAGGATAAAGTTCCAGGACTTTTCAGGAATTTCTTTCTGGACATCTAGGAAATTTTGAGGAAAACACTTAGCTGATTATGTTGTAGAATAAAGCATCACATTCAACTACATTATTGCTATATTTTAGCTTTTTTAGATAGAGAAATTATTTCTAATGAAGAAAATATATACTTTTCTATACCAAATGTGAAAACATATTCCGGAGGCAAAGTTAAGTTATTTCACTCATATGAAAGCGTGACAACCCAATAGATGAAGGAAACCACCCTAGTCCCCAATAAAAATACAGAACATTGAGAGGATGCAATACAAAGACACCAGAAACAGATTAACTTCCTGTTCCCCACAGAAAGCTCCCTCTAACCACCCACAAGATGTCTATAAAAAAAGACTTACTATGGATAAAAACTTTTCATCCTGTTTAATAAGTGCTACATTTCTATCTCATTCTAGAGATAGTGCTTAACTATGGAAAAAACGATGTTTTGAGTGAGGTAAAAATGAGGTCGTTATCCATACCAAGTCTTTCCATTTTATAAGTACTTTTTGTCTTCTAAATACCACTAAAGAAACAAAACAAAATGTTTGTTTTTTGAAATGGTTGACACACTGCAATGCCCTTGCATGTAGATCCATCTAACTTGTGTAATTTGATAAGGCGATCATCTGTTCTTATCATAATTGCAAACTGTAATAGCTTCAATCACATGATCTCACAGATCACTCAAAATCAACCAATGGAAAATTTAAACACCGTTTCTGTTGGTCATCAAAGCAAACAATATACTGTACTTGCTTGCTTTGACAGATAAGTTGGGATAAATCTTAACTAGTATGACGCAGTGTGACCGATAATCTACTTGAAACTAGCATATTTGAATCGTCTTTTGCTCACAATGTGACCGCAGCTTAACTTTAGATACTATTAGGAAACACAAAGCTAACACCAATTTTTGGGCATCACTTTTTCACATCATGCAATCCTTTTCAAAAGATATCTAAAACTAGTACAATTAGCATACACCTGTAGCTTAAGACTTAACCGATTTCATTTTGAAAAGAAAAGTAAAGATAAATGTCATATTAAATTGAAACAGCATACCAAATATTCTATTTATATATAAACGAAAAAAAAAAAGAAAAAAAAAAAAAAATTACTAAGAATAACATAAGGGAAAGAAACCATCAAATCCATCTCATTATTTACAACTAAAAGCCATGCCATTAACCCGTAAATAAAAGGAAAAAAAAAATAACCAAATAAACTTTGGTACAGATCTATCTAAACTGGACGTGGATATATATGTATTACACTGAAAAGGAAAAGAAAAGGAACAAAAGCTGTATTGTCAATCCATCTAAATTACAACAACAACATTTTGCAAAACTTCACCTGGCTTCTGATTGGTTCAAATCAGTGTCAGTTTTACCCAATGGTTGCGGACAACAAACATCCAATATTCCCAACACATCATAACTGGATGTTTGGTCTAAGTAATCCCCTTCTCTGGAAATTGAGAAATTTTTAAGTAGATTTGTTTGTTTTTTTCCAATTTGTTTTAATGATATACAGTACCAGAAGTCTATCAAGTAGAAGTATGAAACCAGCCATTACCCAGTCTCAACGGCATTGTGACCAACCCAGCGCTGA
>JARFOD010122235.1:0-14422 GCA_031763545.1 Mopalia muscosa | reverse complement strand
GGTGGTAATGTAGTTTCCTCACAGTTTTCCACTGTAAAAAGACTGTGTTCAGCATGAAGTGGACAATCTGTCGTCATATAAGTGAAATACCCTTGAGTACGACATTAAACACCAATCAAACAAACAAATATATAAATTGGTCTTCCTATAATAAGTTTGCATTTATAATCATGCCAAAGGAAAGGGCCCGGTGTGTCCGTTCTCCCCTAAAAAACAGACCAGTTACATGTACATGTACCAGTGCTTCTTCCAAGGCTTTAAATAACATGTAGTTTGTTAGAGGTACATATTTTCCTGAGCTATTTGCATGGCGTTGGTCTTTTATTTATTTATTGCTGTATACTGTAAGAGCATTTGTATTTCAAAAACAGTCCAATCAGTTTTTATTTGACAGGAAATTCTCTACTAATAGAAATAACATAGCTAAAGAACACTGAACCTCATCCTGTGTATTGAACAGTCCATCTTGATGGCATAGTCTGATGAGTTCACATCAGGATTTCCCAACTAAATCTTCCCCCAGGGGCATTTTGAAGGTCGTTGGTATTAAATGTAGCTAATGCACAAAGGCTGGCTGATTTGTCATGATTTAAAAGTCTTAATGTCGCATTAGGAACAAAAGTCATTGAATTCCTTGGCTTTATTACCGTAGATTGTGGAAATGTGTCTTTCGTTGATATGTTGAATTGATTGAGCTCACAGATCAATAACTTGTGGCTCAGAGACTAGTGTTTGGGTCTACTAATCCTACTTTGATGTACCCTTCACGGAATCCAGTCCATCTATCCCCCTACAGGTATACATGTACATATTGTATGTAGGTGTGAGTTGTGTAATGTGGCACAGGAAATCACAATGGTGATGGTTTTAGAGAGGTTTCCTTGCGGTATTCCACTATATTTTATCAAGGAACAGTGTGAAATGGACAGTCCTTCTTCATATATCAGTGAAATACCCATTAAAATTAAAGTTAAACCCCAAATCAAACAATTAAAATCACTCCATGTATAAAGAGTCAGTGAAAGAAAAAATGAATATTTTCTTTCAAAAGTGAATGTGTTTATTTTGGTACCCAATTCAATGTGTTATTCAATCTAGAGAAATTGCCCCATAGATTTGAACTAAACTAACCTCTGCCCAATACATGTATGTATTCGTTGTCTTTCATGTTCATCACCCATTCATTCTACACTATAAACAGCATTGTAAATTTGAGTGTTTTTGTCAACATGAAAGATTACCCCGCTCCCAGTCATGTGATCGGTTATTCGGATTGGAGCTAACGACTTCCTGTGATGAAGTCAAAATATTGGACTCGTACCCCAAGGTTACCGTGAATAATAAATAGGTCTGACCGTGGTCTTGCGGAAGTCATACATCAATGGATGTGACAAGGTTTAGTTGCTACTGCTTACCAAAATGTCCGGACTCCCAGGATGGCCTCAAAGAAAGTCTTAACAGGATGATGGCTACAAAACTGCAACAACAATGAATGGAGATAATCAATTCTTTCTTTATGAGAGAGGACAATCTTAAAGCTGTCGCAATATTTTTAATTCGGATTACAAGAACAGGAAGGGAAAATGCAGGATTAGCTAGCAGTCCTTTAAAAGGGCTGAACATGAGCTGCTCAAATTCAACAAAACTCAATTTTGGCTTAAAAAAATATTTAAAATTTCCCTTTTAATTTTTAAATTAAATATTTTATAAAACATGAATTCATCAGACCATCTACATGTATTAGGGTTTTCGTTACATCAATGCACTATCAATTTATAATTTTATTAAATTTGGAATGACAAAAATTCAATGTTAATTAAATGGTAATCAAAAAATTGAATTTTATTAATCCCTGAACATGGTGTAAATTATATGATCAAAAAGAAAGTACCATAATATGTCACAGAGAACAACTTTGTGGTCAATTTTAACTCAAAACCCTGCAAAAGCTACTCTATCATTTAAAATTGAAATTAATTCTATTGACATAAGAATAGAGCTGGTTTTTTAATCTGTGTTTAAGACCAGCATTTTACACATTCATGAAGCCATCAATATCTAAAGATCTGTTTGTATAAATTAAATGCCTCCATAACTAAAAGATTGCTTGTGACTATTACTTTACTGGGATTCTCTGGTCAACAAGATATTGTGTATCTGTGAAAATGTTTTTTTTTTTATATTGCTTTTTGAACTTTTCTATCAGGGGATAAAGATTATAAGCTCAAAGATGTTTTAGATGCAGACTGTATACAATTAATCTGTTGTATTGGTCCTGATCAAACCACCCACAATAACAAACAAAAACTACACTTAAATATTTTTCTGTTTGCCAGCAGATCAATATTTCGCTTCATGACTTCGGTTTAAAAGAGGAAAGGATGATAATATCATGTTTACATGCTCCAATACCACCCACGCCAGAGACAGAACAAATACTGGGACTTCACTCAGCGCTCATGCCATGTTAATAACCAATGTGTCTAGTTTTGAACACAGCATACAAATCAACTGTAATAAATTATAATGCTCTAGTTCTTCTTTTTTACATGAAACCTACTTCCTGTACATGTACCATATTGTTTTGGCGTACAAATGTATCTGGTGGAGGACTGGGAGGAAAGCTTCCTGTTGCCCTGGTGCGTTCAGAGGGGCAACATGAAGCTATCGATCTGTTTGTGATGCATTTGTATTACCTTATGTGATTTTTTCTGTCTCGTCTTTATTGTTGCCAGTGATGTAGAAGGTGGTATCCCCCAGTCATTTTGATGGCACAATGAGTGAAATAACCTTAATTTAATACAGTGTTCAGCTCCAATCAAACAAACAAATACAAATGAAAGGTTACAGGCCTGTGCTGTTAAGAGAACAAAACGGGGTCTCCTCATGGCTATGCAAACTTAGTTTAGGAGGACTGAATTATAGGTTTCCTAAATTGTTTGCAGTCTTCAACTAAATTTACATTTTTCTATTGATTTTAACAAATTTTGTCATTAGATAATCCAATGAAGATTATATTTTAAAGCAATTTGGCTTTATTTTACACAAAGGCAGATTTATGTATTTAAAAAATTAGCAAAACAGGAGAAAATCCTAATGTTAGGTTACATGTACCACACAAAAAAGGACCGATTCTAAGGTTACATGTATGTGCATACATATATTGTGAATTTTAATGAAATATGCTTGAATTCAGCATTCAAGAGTAATGTCCAACCAAACAGGATGTACCTGCTTCACAGTCACATTGACTGGTTTGTTTAACACTTAAGGTTTGAAAATAAACTTCTCCTCATAAATAGACAAAATTCTTAAAGCATTTGTCAGAAGAGTCATTGTACATGTATCATGGTTATAATAAAAAAGTCAGAATCAAGGGTAAATTAGTGCTGGTCAAGAGCATCTACACGTACAGTGGTTTATTCAACTTTCAATCCACAATTTAACTTTATATTAGTCATTAGATTATACCAGAAGTCTATCAAGTAGAAGTATGAAACCAACCAATACCCAGTCTCAACGGCATTGTGACCAACCCAGCGCTGATTGATGATAAAGCGCACGCTAGCGGGACACGAATTGAGTGTGGAATCATGGGTATATCATGTTAACGCTGTTTCTACCACTTTTCAAACGTTATATTTTACCAATAATGTATCAGTCGATTCTGAAATTCAAACTGCGCGAAACTATCAAAATCGACCATTTCTTGCGCAATGAGTCATTTGATACTATGAAAGTCCACCAAAAGTCACAATGCCGTTTGGGCAGGGTAATGGCTGGTTTCATACTTCTACTTGATAGACTTCTGATTATACCTAAATATCTAATGCTGGTTCCTCAAAGGGCTATTCAATTTAATCTGTTATTAGATGACGTCACACCATGTGGAATTGTGGAATTTTCAGTAATTTAAATTAACTTATAACTTTTATTGCCCAAAGAATTCTTCTTCTTAAGATGTTGTCTCCTTATCTAGAATGTTGATGTGCCCTAATTGGTCTAAGGAGATTAATATCACACAGTGTGTGTAGCCCTCAGCCAGATTGTCTAATTTGAAGATTCTGATTTTGATGTGGATGTTGTGTCAAGGCTATGGACACATGAAATATCTTCAGATTCAAAGACTTCCATGATATTAACATGAACTCCCTCAAGGCAAAATCTCTTTCTATAATTCCTTGTCAGGTTGTATATCTGTTAAATTCTGTTAAATGTTCAGTGAAAAGGTCTTTGATCGGGTAACTGTCTCAATGGTGGAAAACTACAACAATAGAATTATCTGATGTACAATGTACAGGATTTACCAAATCACAGGCATGCTGTTATTTGATTGATTCTGAGTTTAAAAACTAGCCCAGTGCCAATTGGTTGTGGTAATTTATATTACCAGATTGAACATATTACCATTATATTCAAATGTGCCCAATGTGTCTGGCGACAAGGTTCTCTCCTGGCATCTTGTGTAGCTGTCAGCCTGTCACGTTTCTTATCCAGGGTGTCAACAGTGGTTTTACCTACATGTGTAAGTCTGGCCACCCCCAGGAGAAAATGCAAGCATATAACCCTAGTTCAATTGAATTTTGTCGTATTTATAACATAATTAAATAATTTAAACCTAGGATTAAGGAAGGAATGATCTTAATTACATTCAAGCTAAGAATACATTGTACCAAGATGAAAACAATGATATGTCAAAAAATAAATATTTTCAGATAAAATTATTAAGCTTGTAATAATGGATAATCTGGCAAAAAAATTAGCTCAATTTAAATAAAATTGAAATCTCTGTTTGAAATAGCAATGAAAATGCCATTAAATTTACTTGTTACTGTTGAACACTACATGTACGTGTGTATGCCCAGATTTGGAGCCTTAATAATTAACTGAGTTTATCATTTTTCTATGAGGCTAACAGATTGTTCTTGCATTTTGAATACAAACATGTACTTATTGGAGCTCTATAGTCATGTTTCCACCTACACATTTTTACCTCCCACACTGAATAATAAAATATTTAAAAAATTACATTTTGTGTATTAATCACAACAATAATTCAACTGAATTGTTCTAATTATGTACAGTGTAGCTTCCCACAAAGTTTTAAACTCCCACATAAATCATATGTTTCTTGATACATGTAATTATTAAGAGACACCAGCGACGAAATTCATCATAAAGTAATTGTAAAGT
Source organism: Mopalia muscosa (assembly GCA_031763545.1). Taxonomy (NCBI): domain Eukaryota; kingdom Metazoa; phylum Mollusca; class Polyplacophora; order Chitonida; family Mopaliidae; genus Mopalia; species Mopalia muscosa. The sequence goes on along the minus strand of JARFOD010122235.1, from coordinate 9,229 downwards.
AATAAAGTCGATAACATACATGTTGTTGAACATAGCCTAAATAGATATTGTCTATTATGATAAATACAAAGTGTCTATGTTTAGTTTAGAATGTTGTTATGACCACGCCCAATCAACTGCTCTCCAGCCCACTGGAAACAGAAAGTGCTAGGGTATTTATGTAATAGGCATAAATTGATTTTCCACTGGTTGGGTTTTTGATAGAATAAAAACTACTGATGCATGTTGGTTTGATTATGATGGTGCAAGGTATGTTTGGAATAGGACAAATATATTGCTATATCAGGATTCCTGTCGAGCACCAGCCTGGGGCGATCCATTTTAACCAATGAAAACAAGTTATAGTAGCTGGAGGCGTCTGAACTCATCGCCATAACGATATTAGCGTGGTATAGATCGACTTCTTCCCACGTATCAAATTAATGTGGCCTTTCAATAATAATATATACAGATATGTCAGGAAAATCTCCTCTGGATCGAATATTCCCAAAACAATTTATAGCTTTGCCTTTTTTGATGATCAATGAACAGTCGAAAGTCGAAAATGAATTTTATAAAAGACCTGTTTGTACATATTCGCAAAACATATAGTGTATCACTATGATACATGTATGATATGCCTCATCTTGGAAGGAGTGAAGGGAGCTTCTTGTTGCCATGGTGCTTTCAGAACTAAAGTCTTATCTTGTTGCCAGTGATATCAAGGGTGGTTTTCTTCACCCATTTGGTTGGCATCCTGTCATGTGAGTGAAATAACCTTAAGTGCAGCATTAAACCACAATCAAATAAACAAATAGTTAATTCTATAGTTTACAAATGACTTGATCTGAAACACTTTTATCTATACTTTTGACAAATACATGTAATAGCCTCGATATGAAATGCTGTCAATCACAGATTATTCTCATACTTACAATTTATATGCAGATTCAACAACATGGGGGAAATTGAAAAAAAATGGGTGTTTATACTTATGATTAACTTGACAAGTGGTAGTCTGATATTCTATGCTCTGTGATATGATCATCTGATCAGAACTACTTTCCTTATTGATTAACTCTTGTCATTTTATTCTCACACCATAGATCCAGTCACGATTTATCGGCAAGCTTCTGTCTGGATGAAGAATTAGCTGTGTTTTTAGTCACCGTAATTGTGAAGCTACACTTTATGTTAGATACATGGCACTGTATCTAAGCTGCTAAACTTTTGCCATGGAAGAAAAAAAAGATTTGGAAGATTGACAGAAATGGATCTGTTCCTATTTCGAGTGCTTTCAATCATTAGAATTATCTCTGTTAATAATAGTGACCAACATAGGAGAGGTTTTGATCTATAGAAAAGTTTATAGACTCACCACTGGCTGTATTTAAATCATCTAATCGTCTAAAGTACATGTACATGTCAGATGTACTTGTACATATTTTGAAACTTGAAACAAAAACACGAAAATCCCCAATTATAAAAATCTCTCATCAAATTAAGCAACTGTATTTTCATGTAAACACAATTGTGCCATAGATGCTACATGTACAACACAAAAATATGAATAATTTTGGGGGGTCTTTTTAGAAAGTGAAAATTAACAGTATTTTCAATATTTTGGGATAACACTTTCTTTAATAGTTGAAACAGATTCTAGTTCAGAAAATTTTGTAGATTGAACCCTGTCCGTGAATCGAACGCACAACCCTCAGAGTTAGGCACCGAATTGCCAGCAGTAAATACCGGTCACCTACACCACTCAGCCAATGTGAGCCACCAGGCCTTGATTGAGTGGTGGTCTAGGTGAGTAAATCATGGAAGGATGATCAGCAGTCAGACATGCTAATCATGGCTGCAGGCCTACCGTTAATGGAATATAAAGGAAGAGAATATTTTAGTGGTTACAATGAGTCTATGGCACGAGCCTTCTCTTCAACGCTACGCTCATGGTCCCGACTATACATTGACACTTTGCAAGTCTCTGTGGTTAAATGAACTGGTCAACAATAACGTGGACAGGGAATTCATTGAAGTTGTTTGCTGTTTTCAAGACTAAAGCCAACATGTCAAAGGTCATGCACGTGTGGTTGAATAGACTTGTATTTCACAAAGCAAATTATGGTTTGAGAGACAGAAGTAAAATGATGGCGTTTTCAAGGTCTGAAGGAATTTTTTAATGATGTAAAGAATGTGGAAAATTATAAATATGCAACAAATTACAATGGTGGCAGCAACAGGAATCTTGACAGTATGAAATAATAGAGTTAGGCTGGGTCAAACTGGTGATGATTTATAAATCAATATTTGGCCCATATTTTCTCAAAAATGAAATGGAATACATGTATTGATAAGAAAAGCCTTCCAGAGATTTGAAAAGGCTACATCTAAATTGTTATACACAAACTTGGCTGAATGGCTATATTTGGGTTTATAATGTGGGCTCAACCCTTTTAGCAAGTTGAAAAATTATCACAATTTTCGAAAATGACAGCTGACTGTTGAAAGTCAGATGTTCAAATCCCAATTTCTCCACATGTAAAACGAATTATTTAATGAAAAATGTTGAAAATCGTTCACTGAATATTGGACCATTTTTATATGTTTTCTAGGTGTCAGCTATTTGGGAATACCTTTAAGGTTTGTGTTCAGGGTTATTGTTAGGGTGAGGTTTAAGTTTAGTTTTCTGCCTGGGTTATAAACCCAGAGCAAGAATTCATGTTTTGTATTATGTGATGGACATACCTAACACAGACTTCAAAGTCTTAGCTAGAGACCCGTCCACCCGTCATTTGACACAAGCAGAGTTCTAAAAATGGTTCAAATGACAGGTAAAAAGTCTGAATTTTAACATGGGAACATTGGAAATTTGGACAAGCAAAATTTCTCAGAGTAGGGATCGCTGACATACAGGTTTCCAAACCTACATATATGTACCTACATGTAAGACACTGCTAACACTTCTAGAGATTGTTCTGCCTTATAAAATCTGTTTAGTTCCATTTGCAAAAAGAGTGACCTATCTCCAAGGTTTCCTTATCGCATTTGGCTGAAAATGCCAGTATATGCAGGGCTTGAAAATTAGACGTTCCTGGAGTCCAGGGCAACCAAATTTTTAAGTGGGGCAAGTCAATTTTTCTGGTAGTTAACATGGAAGAGATAGGACAGGCAACCAAACAAATTGTAGATTGGGCTTTAGGGCAACATGGGAAATCCCTAATTTTCAACCCCTGATATGAGTGAAATAACCTTAAGTACCATGTTAACCCTCAATCAAGATCTTCTATCCAGATCCTACATGTACATCGGTTCAGATGATAATTCTCCACTTTCTCTCCTATGTACATAGAATTACCTCTCTACTATGTTGGCACCTCTACAAATTATATGTACATGTAGGCCTAGGAATGCCTGTAACCTTGATAATTTAGCTGATAAAAATATTTGATGTGGCTGTGCATCTAATTTAGAATAATTAACGGGTAATTAATTCCAGGGAGGGCCTGTGGATTTTTTAAGTCGACTTTTTGGCTTAAGTGAAGCAGTGTTGTAACTGCGCCGTAGCTGGGTCAGGAGGTCACCCCATCCTAGTGACTAACAGCTGATAGGAGTATTGACTCTAACCCATCCTTAGCCCTTGGTGATGTTGTTGTGGTTTACCCTTTGTATTCGGGAGGGACATACATGTAGGCCAATAGAGCCCTCATTGGGAATTACTGAATGTAAAGTGTTAGCAAGACAAAAGAGACACCTTGGATGTCTTAATTCTATACATTTAGTTTTACCAGTCAGTTAGAGGGGGCTGACCCTGCAAGCCATAGAGCCGAATTTAAATCCCAGTGAAGACCAGCATAATTCTATTTCACTACAATAAAAATATAAATCTGCCATCTTACAGTCTATTAAAGTGAAGAAGTAAAGTAATTTTAATATTAGAATTCACTTCCAATCCCTGCAAATCAGACTTATATGTTTCATATTGTTTTATAAAATAGCCTTACAGCTTTTTACTCAATTGTACCTGGGATTAAAGCAGTTTGTTTGGAGAATACATATAACAATGCGGTCTTTAAATAGCACTAGAGGACGATTAAGTTTCCAACAGTATTAAAACTGTTTGCATAAGTGAAATACCCTTAAGCACGGCATAAAATACCAATCAATCAATTTTGTTTGCAACATGTTGGCTTTCTCTTTTTCATGTTTTGAACATGTTTGCATGGTTTAGTATCTATCATAATTAATTATGTTCAACAAAAGAAATAAACATTGTATGATTCAAACCTAGGACATGGATAACGAACCGCTAATTATAGCGATACTTATGTATGTATTTCCATGACGTAGAATCATTGGCAAAATAGGCAGCCAAGTTATATATTTATGACTATCAGAATCCCCAATAAATTATTGAAATGTATTATTTTTGCCATGTACATGTACCATGAAGTCATAGGGCTTTTATCGAATCTGTTCTCCAGATGTGTCACTTTTTACTCCATGCTTTGAATTGAACTTTTGTGTTCAAGGCCCAAGGTAACAATATTACTGTAGTTTAGAAGATAACCAGCAGATAAAGAGGGGGATTAACTACACATGTTGACAGCCCAGTGTTATGGTGGTCTGATAACTTATTGAAACTCCCTACCCATATTAATCTTTAAATCAAATAAAGAAGTCACCAGGATGTTGATATAGGGGCTCCCTGAGGGCACATACAGGGTGTTTAACCAGTGAGCAAGGGGGATTATATGGCCTAAATTTGTGGATGACCAATCTGTTAGTGGTACTGAGTCACCTTGATATAACTCAGTTAGTATTTGATGTACATGATTATAAAATTAGGATTTATTTTATTACAATGTAGGTTAGATCAATGTAGGTTACCATTTTATATTTATAAATACACATTCTTGATCTATTGTCAACTATTACCTGTATTTCAAATGAAGGCCTTACATGTAGTTGTACTAATAGTTACAGTTTGTTTATGATGTATTTATCTGTGTGGAATATTTTTAATACATGTACAGTCCAGTACAAGGGCTGTAAGTCTTAACATAGACATGATGTCATGTCCCTATAAAAAAAATTGCCATCATTGTGTTATTTCAACATGTAATGGACCTTGAATCCATCGGCTATTAACTCATTCATTCAATCAATCAATCAATCAATCAATCAATCAATCAATCAATCAATCAATCAATCAATTGGAAGCTAACAGGTACTTTCATGTACATGTATAACAAAGCACAAAAATTTATTTTTGTCAAAAAATAAATTCACCCATGACCAGAAATGAAAAGTATGTTGTTAAAAATGGTCACTTTGCTTTAGTTTTTAAGTAACTGGGTGTCCAACTTTAATAGTTTACCTATCTCCTGCATGTTAAAGTTCTTTAAAACAAGGTGTCCAAGTGAGCCAACTGCTCAAATCAGGGTGGCCGAAGGACATGTGGACCCCCCCTCTGCCTAAGCCCTTGCCCTTAGTAGTGTTTCCTCGATGGTACATGTAAGCATGTTTACAGGTATGAGTGACAATCTGTTGTCATGTTAATGGAATACCTTTGAGTACGGCATTAAACCCCAATCAAACAAATACTGTAATAAGGTGGCTTATGTAGTACCCTTGTAGCCAGTAATAAAATCTTAATGTTATACATTGTACAAGTTGACATTAAAAGCAAAGTAGATCCTTGTGTATTTTTTTATTATTTATCAGATAATCTAGACGATAAGATAACTTTTGTGATCAATAAAGGGAAAAATATCTATATACTACACAGGAAACCTTTGAGATTGTTCAGTTAATCAGCTATAAAAGTCTGTTTAAAAATTTATTACTGTGAATGGATATTGTAGATTTATCCTTGTTTTGGATTTTCTCTGTTGTCTTGGCTCCCCTGTGACATCTTTACATCTAGTTTAAGCTGTGTTCAGATTAAGCCTAATGGTTCAGCCAGAGTGTAATGGCTTCTTACTGCAGACTTTCATCAGTTGACAGGGCTAAGTACATGAACAGATTGAGACCACTGGTCAGAATGGAGGGACTTTCTGAAATAAAATTACAGGAATTTAGCTGAACAAATTTCAGCTGCTCATTTTAAAAATAATTGATGAAAGCATTATATTTCAAATCCTGTTTACCATTGACTGTTCCCAAATTAAGCACACCTACATGTAAAAGCCAAAGGGTCTGACAGCTTAAAAAAATTAAATGATTTATTTTTCCTTAAAACTTTTTTTTTTTTTAAACGGTTGTTGTTTCTGAATTTAGAATAAGAAAATTTAGATTAAATTGTCAAACATTTTATTCATTTAATAAATACTTGAAAATCATTTTTGAAAACCACATAGCAGAAAAGATGTGTGAAAAAATTCCAGCATTAAAATTAGAAGTAACAAAGTGTGAATTAATGCATTTACAGGGGGTGAATCATGTAATGTGACTGGCAGTTGAGGGTGTGGGTTTTATGAGGTTTCCTCTCAAATTTATCCATATTTAAGCAAGGAACAGTGTGAAGTGGACAGTCCAATGAGATATAAGTGAAATACCCTTGAGTTCTACACTGTATTATGTTGAACCCCAATAAATGTAACAAAAAAACTTTACATACAGTCACAGGTGTGATAGGGTGAAGACATTTTGGTGTCCCACGGAATGAAATAAAAGAAACCTTAATCACATCATGTACAGCTGTACCCTCATGAGGTTAATCCTTTGGTATTCTGTGATTATGGTGTTGAACACCAGCAAACATACAGACTCGATTCAGAGAGAAGTTCCTGTGCATTAAATAGGCACCCTAAACCTACGAACTTCATCCTTAAAATACTATTCATAGTAGAACACACTGGCCTTGTTTTGACAGTCTGTGACACAGAGGTCAGAGTAGGTCCCATTGGATGATGGGATTGTTATGTTAGAGGCTCCTAGACCTCCACATCTGTTCTCTTGTGTAGTTAACAGCTACTTCTGGTTATAGGAACTGTTTTATGGTAAACACTCATGTAATTCTACCTGATAATAATCCCATTATCCAACAATCTTCAATACCACTGTTGTTACATTAATCATACATGTACATTGTATCTACATACGTACATGTAGCTTGTGGCTTTAAAAAACTTCAAATTTAACCCAAAAAAAACTTCCATGGAACTGCAAAACTCTTACTCTAATCTGAATTAGAATGGATTACGTTACATGATCACATGAACATTTATCTCCAGGCCTAGTGGTTCTGTGGTTAGATCTGTGTGTTGGCTTACTGATCTACCTGTGATGTACTGTTCATAGGAACGAGTTCCTATGTCAATCCCTGGTATATGAGAGTCACATAAGGTGACTGCAAGGGCTTAGCCAGAAATCAAAAGTATGGTGTCCAAAATGATCATTTTGCTTCACTTTTTATATAACTGGGTGTCCAATTTTAAAAGTTTTCCTATCTCCTGCATGTGTCCTACAGGGTGTCCAAATGAGACAATTGTTTACCTCAGGGTGTCCATTTGGACGGGTGTCTGCTTAAGCCCTCGGGTGACTGGCAAACATGGAGGTGCTTTTTTACGCTGATATAAAGTTATCTTATTAAAGACAATAGTAGTACATGCAGATGAAACAAGCAAACTAATCTTTGATTAAAGCATTAAGCTGTATCAGTTTTCATAACCTATAATATTACATTCTAAAGGGGACCCGAAGAGATTTTACCATAGGAATTATCCTAGAATCTACGGGACCGCATCTGTTTGTCTCTACAGCTACTGGTTATTAAAGAACAGTAGTCCCTGGTATGTAGTCAATACACGACACATATTGCCCTCTGAAATCCACACTGAGCCTGTGGGTTTAAAAGAATGGTCCTGCTGATGCCCTATTGGGAAATACTCCGCTTATTTTGCCCTTCAGAAATATACACCCCACATCAGCAGTCGTTATTGCAATGTGGAAGTTAAAGATATTGCCCTGTGAAATCCACACTGGGTGTCTTTGGAATTGATGAAGTTTCCATTGTCTTAAAAAATTCTGATTGGAACAAGAAGGTTTTGTGTATCTAATTATAATATATAATTGATATTTGAAAAAAAAAATCCAAAACATAAAATTGATTCCTGTCAAACAGACTAAACTACATGTGTACATTTAAATGACAAGTATAAAATTGAAATCTATTTTGAACAGATTGAAAGTTTTTGAGAAGTTTCAGATCATTCATGTACACAGACAAAGAACTAAAACTATATGTGGGTCTGCCCAAGCAGCCTTACAGTTACTAGCCATTTCCTTTAAACTCATATAAAAAAGATATTGGAAGATGATATAGATGTCATTGACTGATACCTGGATCTAACTTAAACTGGCCTCTTTTTTATGAAAAATATAAAAAACAAAACAAAAATAAAAATTCCATGGCATTCTCAAAACTGACTCTTATAACATTAATCCTTTGAAAAAGGCCGTCAACGTTTGATATTTATCTTTTGGATATTGACAGTACCTACTGTCAAATGTCCAAATGATAAATTATAAACTTCAACGCCCTATTTAATAGGGCAATTATTACGTGTACATGTATCAGAACATATAACGTTTCAAAGGGGTGACTTCGGCCCTGAATGAGGCCTTCTAAATAGCCCACAGTGCACAAATTTAGAGGCATGGCCAAACCCAGTCTAATATTATTATCTGCAATGTTTCATAGGACAGGGAAACACAAATGCTAGCTATTCCTGCTTCATACACACCTAAATGAGGATCACTGTTACAAGTTAGTACTGTGAACAACTGTTGGTAACACATGTTGGGAATCCTTTGCCCCCTTATTGCCTTCGTTTGCGGCCTTGACAGATGTAAGATACTCCTGGTGTCAGTCAGATAACAGTTTTGACAATAACTTCAATTCTTTGAGACCAGTTGGTTGACCAGAAACCAAATCTCTATTTGTGAGAAGGTTTCTGCTCAATGCCTGTGAAACAATAAATTCCGCTGAAATGATAATTGTAGGCTAAACAAGAAATGCGGCCAAAATGAGAAGCACAGCCCTAACTGAAATGCAGCTCCGCTTCAACACTGAGTGCCACTAAAATAATAAATATTTCTGTATGGTTCTCTGGCAAAGGGCAGTAGGTTTCAATCACACCGACATGTATACTATATTTACTGTTTTTTTTTTGTTATTTTGGAATAACACTTTCTTAGTTAGAACATATACCTGTTCAGAAAATTTTGTAGGTTGAAACCCGTC
>JARFOD010122224.1:0-14422 GCA_031763545.1 Mopalia muscosa | reverse complement strand
CATCTTATGTTCTAGATAACTCCCAGAGACAAGTTTCTAAATAAACCTTAATCTCGAGTTGTGTTATGGGTAACCTATATACATGTATGTAACATATTGGAATCCTACTGGTATACATTACATTGTGAGCTAATAAGCTAAGTTTTTGTAAACTACTACATGTAATTCTGACATATGTATTTGCTAGCCATAAACATAATCTCTGAACATTCCCAAAAGTCACTTGTATTGAATGATGTGAACATGTCAGTTATGAAACATAAGAGTTACCAGGGACAGAACATTTGTACTGGATATAATAACATAGTTTGTTTTTCAAGGCTACAAAAATTACAGTGAGTCAGTGAGCCTACTACATGTACATGTATCTTCATGGACTTGCTGTGGTAAACATGTAGGCCAGCTTCTAATTTTAAGGCTTTGATGAAAAGAAGTCTATTTGCTTCACAAAGAAGCAACTAAAAGTTAATGCATGTATTTTGTTACCCACAGCTCTATGGCAACAGGAAGGTCCTGCACTGGTGTTTGGGTGCCTGAATTTGACCTACAAATTTAGTCAAATGTCATGAACGTAACGTTATCAGTAAAGATTTTTTGTGCTATATTATACTAAGCCAGAAACTACTTAACCCGTTATAGTGCACACCTACTGTTCACACCCAATACATTACACATTCAGGAAGAACCATGATCTACAGCTCATAAAATTAGTGTTGTGGGGATTTGTTTTTGTTTTTTTTGAGTAGAGTTTAATGCTGTATACTTAAGGTTATTTGATTAAAATGATGTCAGCGAGACAGTCCAATGGATAAAGTCAACTACCCTTAACAACACTGCCAACAAACAAAGACCAGATGGGACAAAAACAGGACTTAGTACGACAACATAACAAACAGATTGGCTTAATGTTGCCCTGAGAGCACCTGGGCAACATGAAGTTCCCTTCAACCATTGACATGCCATACATGTATAACATGGAGTGTGACACTGACACAGCAAAATCAGAACAAGGAGCACTATAAATGTAAGCTGCTATACTTTTAAAATTGAAATGTATTTAAACAGTTGTCTACACCAAAGCTGTGATCCTCAGTCATGTGACTTGTGCAAGAACTTTGATGCTAGAAACTACGCATTGTTAAAAATGTGCACAAAGCACTAGTAGATCGATGTGATCAAAATTAAATATAATACAGAACAATGCAGCTCATCCAATACTTTGACATACAGACATAACAGTGGTTTAGTGCAAAGATTATTAACAGTTCATTCTCATACAAAAAACAGGCAAAGCATAAGAAAATGTTAAATAGCATTATTTCCTCTACAGAAGTGAAAAATAAAACTAAAACCAAACAAAAATAGTGTTGAAATTAAAGCCTAACCGTAGAACCTGTTTTTTGTTATCAACATAAATATTAATTTATCTATCAAATGATACTGCTTGTATGTATATATGATTTGGGAAAATCTTTCTTACCTCTATACATTCCAAAGAAACCTTCATTTCGGAAAGTTTTGACTCCACAGTCCAATCTAAAAGAAAAAATATATGTACAATGTAGTCATCAATTTAAAAAATTTTTTTGTTTGTTTGATTGATTGGGTTTTTACATAAAACTCAATACTCAAGGTTATTTCACTAATTTGTTGACAGATTGCCATTTCTCACTGTGACTTTCTTAAATACGGTGGAAAACCAAGAGGAACATCATGAAATCCCATCCCGGGATTGTTGGAGTCATAGAAATTGGAAGACTAGACCGACACATTTACCGCTGGATCATGGCTCTCAATTACACAAAATGTTATTCCTTAAATATATCATATAGTGGTAAATTTTATGGAGATGTAGCATATTTATGTAAGCAAAAAAAGTAATTTTTGTTCAATTACATTCAATTTAAAAAAAAATATTAGTACAAATTTAAAATTCTAAAGCCTTAAAAACAAATTCAATACAAAGTGTTTTGCTTTATACAAGAAATAGAATATGTCATGTAGATAAAGAATGCTCATTGCTGAATCAGTCACTAAGGTTATTACACAGCATGCCATATTAAAAATATAGACAAAGACAATGTGTAACATGATAAGTGTACAGGCAAACTCAATTTGTCTCAGATGTCTAATGCATTGAGAAAAACAGGTAATAGATACCTTTGGTTTTGTTTTGTTCGATTGGGATTCAATGTTGTACACGTAGATGTCTTTAGAGTTTGTGATAGAAGATAATGCCTATATTTCTGTACATGTACATGCATGTACCTATAAGTAATCAGTCAATCAGGTAAAAGAATTCTTTCATATGATGATAACACAGGCAATGTATCAACATAAATGATAATTGCACACAAAAAAATAAGTAATCCAGAAAAAAAATGTTCCCTTTTAATCATGCTATTAAAAATGAAACCCTTATCAGTCTTCCATTTAATCTTGATATTATTATATGTATTGAGAATGAATGTCAGGGTTTTCTTTCACATAATGATAAAACAAGCAACGTATCGACATATTTACAACAACAAAAATACTATACGAAAAAAAATGTTTGTTTTTACTCCTTATCAGCCTTCCTTCAAATCTTAAATATTATTCAATGTGTTCAAAATTAAGTTAAGAGCTTTCTTTCAACTGATAATACAATTACATGCAACACAGGCAATAATGTAAAAAAAAATAGGAATATAGATATAAGAAGTTGATTTTTCATTACGCTAGCATGAAGAGTCTTCCATTAAATCTTAAATATTATTCTATGTATTGAGAATTAATATATGGGTTTTCTTACAAACTACGATAGACCAGTTGTCCATTGGGTCCAGGTTGTTGATTCTGTAGTCTTGTCTTCACTAGATCTATAGGAAATACACAGGTTACTCCAACTATTCCAGCTATACTCCCATTGATGATTTTTGGGATAGGGCTGTAAGGCAATGAAAGTAGTTTGAAAATTATACATGAGCAAAACTAGTCAAGAAAGAAGCAAACTGTCAGACAGATTTAAAAATATCTGATTTATGAGGTGCGTAAATGTTGACAGCTTAAAATACACGTAAATATAAAACATTCTAAGAGAGAATGTATGCCAAGGGTACAAAGTCACACTCACACAACCATTATAGGGCAAGTATTCTGTTGTCTTAATGATCCTCCAATGACCTCCATTTAACCTCATCCCCTATATTTCCATATTAAATTTGGCTGAAACAGGGTGTCTCAAATGGCTTTTTGGGGGTCTCAAAGACACTGAGACACCCCTCTGGCTAACTCCATGCTTACAGTTCTATATGTACATGTATAACTAAACTTGAACACATACAATCCTTTTACCGAGATCTTTGATATCTGAACAGATTATTTTCTTGATTGGTAAGAGCGGTGAGTAAGCTATTGTAGACACCACCTTTATGACTGACATTTACTATGTCGAGCATATAAATTATCAGTTTACTGTTATCTCAAGGCTACAGATACAGGCCTACAGGAGAATAAACAGACGTCTCCCTATGGTTATGCAGACTTAATTTAGGAGGACCGATTTATAAGTTTCACAAATTGCTTAAAGTCTTCGTATAAATTTGAATTTTTCTTCAGATTTTGACAAAGTTTGTCAGCTGAAAATTTTAAAGCATTTTTGCGTTATATTTCACATTTATGTATTTAAAAATTCAAGCTTAGGTCAGCTTTCTTACTCCTCTATTCAGTTACATCATCAACTACACATACATACAAAGGTTAAATGTTCAGTCTACTGTCTCAAAGTGTCTACAGACTGAAAGAATTCCCATTGAGGCAAGTCAAAGATAACTGTATTTTTGTTATTTTGTTCTAGTTCAGAATATTTCGCTGGTTAAATCAAACCCTTGACCCTCAGAGTTAGGCATCGAGGCGCCAGCAGTAAATGGCAGCCACCAAGACCTCTCAGCCACAAAAAGACAAAAAATTATTCATGTCAAAGATAAGTACAAGTAATGATCAGCGTAGCAATACACATTTGGATATTCAGAGAGTATTGAATAAACAAGAGAGAACAATGCTTGAACAAGTTCGTACATTGTGACCATTGCCACATTTGGGGGTGGAGATGATAAATATACTTTGTCAAATTACCAATTTTGTCCGGCAAGCCTGGCATTTAACACCATGTTGACTTCCACAAAACCTTTGGTCTCATCCAATATGTTTTGTGTACCTGGTAAGAGGTGTCTAATACTTACACAAAGTTTGGATCCATCAAATTTTAAATAGAAACTTTCAAGAAATATGCTCTCGGTTCTCACCCAAATGGTTTTGTAAGGTTTAAGGCTTCTGAAAATATATGAAAGAAATTGTTAAAGCTTACATATTTTGAATAAATGAACAGGCAAATTTGCTTGCATCCACTGTGATTTGAAGAAGTTTATTCTATACAGAATTTTTGAAACAGCTGTAGCAAAGCACATTTGAAGTGAAGTTACTGAAGTAACCAACTTTTTTGTCAAATGCTTATTTATTCAGTGTTGATCAAAAAATTGAGTTGTCGGCTATTGTTAATTTCAATATGAATCGCTGAATTTTTATTGGTTATTGTCAGCAAACAATTGGAATCAGTGATCACCGACTTTAATAGCGTTCAACTACTGAATATTATGCAGGCCCGTGCTGTTTGGGAGAACGGTCAGACAGGGGTTTCCCCATGGAAGAACATGGTTATGCAAACTTAATTTAGGAGGACCCATTTATGGGTTTCCCAAATTGTTTGCGGTCTTCATCTAAATTTGCATTTGCTATCTCCAATCATCAATGAAGATTGTGTTGCAAAGCAATTTTGCTTTAATCTGCACCAAGGAACATTTATGTATTTAAAAAATCAGTAATCCAGCGGAAAATGTGAATGTTAGGTTGGTTAATTATCTCACCCAGTTTTAGAAGACTGATTTTAAGGTTATGTCGGACAGTCAGAATAGAATACAGCACAGGCCTGTAATATGTAATATATTTCTCAACAAGGTTAGACATATGGGAAAAAACTAACACATAAAAATATTTCCCCATATCTCAAAACCTGATGTCCAAATTAATGCTCCGTAAATTAATATTTTTATATGTATATGTACATGTACTTAGTAACATTTTAAACTGCTCACATTTATTTCGATTTTAAAATCATTATAGCGCTCCAGTCATTTAATGTTACACTACTGAGCAGCTGCTAGCCTGATTCCGCCTTCAATAATAAGTGACTTGATAACAACATACTGTATCTATTTGCATACAGCACAGATGCCCCAACTCACTATTTATCTCTACTACATGTAGTTTAGCAATACCTCTGACCTACAACTAGGTACAAGTATATACTATATGTAGTATTCATCAGCCAGCAAACAGTGTTATCTTCCACTTGAGGGGGAACCCTGGGTTGCTTTCTAAAACCAGTGGACATCAGAGAGTAGTATTGGCCTAGTATAGGGTAGCTTAATGGTCCGTATAGTTGTCTAAAATGTACAAGAACTTGGCTGACCCACTTACTAATGAACATACATGTATGCACTTTATGATAAGAGCTGTGAGAGGAGATTTATAACCTTCAATTCACCTTAAATGTAGGTCATTATGTCAGTGTTTACCAGCCTGACCAGGAGAGGTTGACCCCAGCAGTGAGTAGGAATATAATGCACATTCCAGAGGATTTTAGCTTAGGAATTGCAAAACCAAAAAACCGTAAAGAAGAAACAACATGTTTGTGATAACACTTTGTTAACTGGAATACTAGGCTGTGTTGACTTGGTCAATACAAAATATATTTTGTGTATTATTTGGCAAAAAACGTCCTGCTCAAAGGTAAAACCGTGTACAATGAAAACCTAATTTTAGAAATCTTATTCTGAGCTCAAACACAATAGAAGGGGAAGGGGTGGAGTGGGGAAGGGGGCAATGGTCAAGCCTTTATATTCTGTGGCAGTTTGTCCTCTAAATATAGGTCAAATACAGATTTTATTAAACTATTCTCCATGGTTGTTCTCACTACCAACAATTAAAACTATTTTTAATAGACTTTGAATAGAATACTACATCAAAACATTAACCTGGCATATTATTTTCTTCAACACATCATTTTTAAAAACATTCAGATGGACTAATGATTTTTGACAAGTTTATACAATAAAAGGACCAAGAAGGTCTCTTACGAAAAAAATCGAAAAAAAAAAAAAACCTCAAAAAACATAAAATAAAATTTAAAAAAAAAACAAGAACTATTTATATTTTAAAGAAAATATGAATGTAGAACATTTTAGTTCACACATCATCCCTATTTATAAATGCACACCTGACACAGTTTTGTTGACTATTTTATCTTAGTAATTCATGCATACTTGCAAGCAATATGGGCAAATGAAACCAGCCAATAAATGTCACTAGCTGCAAACACACAGCCTGATGCCGGCACAAAAGATTGACTTTGCCATTCCCAATAAGTGTGAGAGAAACACAAGGCTGCCTCCATGCGCCTGCCACAAAATTATAATTTTTTTTTCATTTTATCTATTGAGTGAGATAACTATAGACTTTTTTCTGCCACCTTTCTTGGCAAAGCACTTTTTAATACTTTAATTCTCAAGGATATATTTAAAATAGATGATGACAGTGAAGTGCTTACTTAAAAGCAAACTGCCTTATTGGCTAAATGGGCTGTGAAATTCTTGCCAAAATGGAGTCGGGGGAATTGTAAACATCCGATATTTATAAAAGCAAGGTCTTATTGTACTTTGATACTTTTTGTTGCTTATCTCACTTCAAATTACTGAGTGTATCCCATAATTCTATGCTTGCTTGTGTGTATACATGCCGTCAACTGGATTCGGTCAAATATTATGTGACACACTTTCTGGCAAAATTTCATTTGAAAACTGATCTAAAACTGAAAAAAGGGACAAGTTGTTCAAATAATTTCAATATCATTTCGTGTTTAAAATCAGCTCCCCAGACTCCCGTCATTGCATAAAACATAGAAAAATATAAGCTTATAATATATACCCTATAACTTCTTTGGACACTCTAATTTTGGGACGGGTCACAGAAATAACATGTAAGACCCTATGTGGTAAAGCCTATTTCTCTGTCCCAACTGCTAGAATTTATGTTACAATAACAACACACTGCTACTTTCTAAACAACATAATTTATAACTCTATCCACACTATATACTTCAAGTAACATCATGTGAGAAGTGATTTTGTACTAACCACATCTGATCCAGATAAAAACTAGTAGACATTAAACATGGGACTAAGTAGGAATTCGAATCACAGTATCACACATATTTTTAATTTAGAGGAAGCACACAAAATTACGTGATTATCACTGTTATAACATAGAGCTTATAACATCAACCCAGAAGTTTTGGCAAACATTGTCACTTAAAAGTGACATGTATCAGGTCTATAAAATCAATTAATTAAATTTTAATTAACATGTTTACAACTCATTGTTAAAATACCTGGTAAATTTATTTATCCAGGGTTCGTGAAATATTTAAAATCATGTTTGGTCATCGGGCAGTAGAGACATTTTAATTGCCTGAAAAATCTCAGGGGTATTTCACTAATATATGACGACAAATTATCCTCTTTACACAACTCCTTGTCTAATTATGGTGGAAAACCTGAGAGGAAACCTCGTAAAAATCACCCCTGAGACTGCAGGAGCCACATCATGTAACCCACTTATATAAGTGATGGTCGACAGATGGACTGGATACCGTGAGTGGTAAATCGAAACATGATTAGTAAGCATACTAATACAACAAGCTACCACCAAGCCATGGCCACCAGCCCTGTTACTTCTTTGATACATGTGTTATTTGATTACAATCCAGATTATGAGACCTGTCAATAGCTACCCGGAATCCTTTCAACATCAGATTAATCTTACTATACATAATGACAATGGTTAGCTTAGAGTTTACCACTATCATCCATGTAGCTACATTGATAAACGTCGGTTAATTAAGATCAATATGGATCCTGTACAGAATGGGAGACAAGAGCTTTGAATTCCATAAATCTCAGTGCATCTCATTTATTCTACATGTACATTGATAGAAAGCACTGGAGTGAGCTGGTATTATATTCTTTATTTAATTTTAAAATCCAATCTTTCAGATTCACCCCATTATATAAAGTCACCCACAACCATGATTTTAGGTTTTAAATCTTACAGAAACTGGATTCAAACTAGCCTTATAAATTATACGTGATTGTTACATGGTGATATGTGTATCACCATTACATCTATTTCATTGGGCTACATTTAAATAGCCAGCCAAGCATTATCTGAAACATTCTCAGGATTGTCTTAGATGAAATGTACATGTTGGTTTTGCTTTCATCTTTCATCAAAGGCGCTTTAAAACCTTAAAATTTACATCTTATTTTTTAATATATAAAAATAATTATAGTATTGATCTACCGAGGTACGGAAATTATAACATAATTTAACAAATCGTAAGCCCTAGCTGTCTTGATCGAGTACCGCTACCAGGCAAGGACAGTGATGAACGTCTGGATCTCGGGTTATCTCACATTCAATCAAAATAAAAACTATAAGGATTGATCAGGGGCGATATACTTACGACGTATTCACTGTAGAATAACCTTCACCGAGTGACTGTTAATCGTTATTTAGAAATTATATAAACGTACTCCACCGACACGCGAAATGACAGTTATGCCGAAAAGTGAATGAGTTGCCTTCTCACTTCACTGGTTAAGTCACATAACAGCGCCCTCTATGCCGACAGCACGTGGGTGAAGAAGAGGCTCGCCACGGTCAAAAACATCTGTCACATTTCAAACAAAAGCAAATACAAGCCATGTGTATTGTTTTGTTTTATTTAAAATGTGCTACCTTCTGTATTTAACAACATGCATTCTTATGCTACCATAATGAGGAATCATGCTTTGCAAAATGATAAAATGTAATTTAAAAATAAGTAAATAAAGCGACAGGTGAATTCAATGAAGCGTGACTGTGTCTCTGCTTGAACCCCAATATTGAACAGATTTCGATGTAAACAAACCAAACCTGTCACAATTTACAATCATAACAGAAAAAAAACTTCCTAGATAACAAGCGTGGGTGTTTCGCCTACAAAAAAAATAAATAAACAAACACAGTATCTAACAAGCATTACAAAAGTATGCGATCAAGTGAGATTGGATATGGTCAAGAGTTGATAATGTTCATTTGATCATGTGGAGATTGGTTCGCGCGGGAATTAACAATAATTAGGGCACCATCCGATCTTTTCTCCTTACAACTTACTGAATATATAGGCCTATATATATAGGCTTAATTATAGGTTCTGTTACCCCTGGGACCTAACATGTAGGGTCCCAGGGTACACTATAAAGCGCACGAAAAGTGACTTCCGTTCAGAACTTTGTAGTCTAAAAGATTGCACTATATAATGCATCTTGGTATTTGATTGTGTAAAAAGTTATCCGGATCGCACGTACATGTATATGTCCAGGTTCTGCCGTCATTATACAGGTGTATACTGTATACCATATTTAGCCTTTATGGTACAAGGTTTACATTTACTATTTTTCAAAAAAAAAAAAAAAAAAAAAAAATGCCCGACAAAATATCAGGTAAAAATATTTTCGTGACAAGATAATATAGGATATGTGCTCATAGCCGACTATGCGACAATTGCTACACCAGATTTCGATGCACGGAGCCCAAAACTCGAATTTAATTAGTAGACTTGCTGGCTTAATACGGGTTATATATCCCCATCGAATCAATTCTGTTTGTTTTAATTTGATAAACATGCCCATGTTGAGTGTAAAAAAAAAAAATTAAAATTTTAAAAAATAAAAAAATTACTGGCATTTTCTGGTATAAATGTCTACTTAGGCCTATATAATTGAAACTTATTTCCTCATTTTTAGCAAGACTATTATCTTTTTTTATGTCGCGTTTGGCATAAAAATTGTACCAGAAAGTAAACGTAAAAACAAGAAATTAGCCCTTTACATGCATCAATTATAATGTATATTCTGTATATCTCTCTGCAAGAACTATAACGCTATATACATATATACAAAATATAAAAAAGAGAGAAAAAAAAAGAGAAACTTTTTAAAATTAAATATTCATCATGTAAACATAAACACAATCTGTCTATATATGTAATAAAAGCTGCATGGAAATGGTTACAAAATGTATAGTTATTATATGCCAATATATCTTAGACATCTCTGTAAATTTTGGCCCATATATAGACTAACAAATGATATATATGTGCATAGAAAAAGGACCCAGATGTCGATGGTGTGTAAACGGCACATTGCTATTTGGCTTTATTTATGGCGGTATATAGGCCTAGTCATTGTAAGATAAAGGCCTTTTTAGCCATCTAACGCATAATCATCCTTACCTTTTGAATATAGTGCAAAAATAAGAAATGTTCCATATGAGTTGTCTGCATTTGTGATTTTAGCTGTTTCGAGCAATGAAATTGTGATTCGATCAGAGCCACATGAAGTAAGAACTGTCTTTGTTTAAAATAATTTTCTTGACTTAATGTTTTCCCAGAGAAATAAAAAGGCCGTTTCTTTTAGCCATCTTACGCAAAATCATCTAAATAGTGAGATAAAAAGAAACGTTCCATGAATTGTCTGCATTTTGTGGCTTAATAAAGGGATCGACTACATAGGCTAACCCCAAAATACCCGAAATTATGTGATCGATCCAGTATTTGAGGAAGTTTATTCTTTGTGAAATCAAGCTATTTAAATTATGAAATCAATGCATACAAATTTAAGATCATGTCGCTGCATGTTTTAAGTGTTAACTTGTTTAAAAACGGCAAAACATAGTCAGTGTTTGGTTACGTGGGTATAAATGAAACATTTTTATTGTATATATAAAGAGACTTATATACGATCCATTTATCAAAATCAGATATAAGCTAGGCGATCTAATATAAATAAAACAGGAATACCTAACCTGTGTTTCGCTGTTTTCTTTAACACATAATTAATTCATTGCCGTTGACCTAGCTGTAGCATGATTTCGTAATATAAGCCCAGCAAATGGTTTACTACATATGCAATCACAATGCCTGTGAATATCACACAATTTAAGAGTCGAAAAGACGAAACCTGATTAATCCACTATATAAATATATCGGTTTATTCTCCATATTGGCAGACATTTGGTATGCGCAAAGTCTTAATGAAATCCCCGTAACAGTCCAATAAACAAGAGACGTGTAAACAACTTGCGTGGAAGCTTAACAATATAAACACACTTTTTATGATTAAAATGTTGTTTACCTTTACTCATAACATGATTTGTACAGGTCAAAAGTCCCGGGTTCAAATCCCGGCGGAGGTAAGTCATTTTTTCTCTCTTCATTTAGTCAAAATGTATAAAGTTTATCACAATAATAAATGAAAAAGGAGTAAGCGAATTTGCCAAAATAGTATAGTTGGAATAAAAATTAATCTTTTTTAACCCTTCGAATTTAAATTTTTCTCCATTATCTTTCCTTACAGTTGATGATAACAATGAACCGTCATGCTCACTCATTAATCTATATTTCTTTTTTGTTGGGTTATAAGGTTTATTCTCTGTGAAAGAGACATGGACAAATTTAACGAGATAATTAATCGTTATAAAGATGTATTGATACGACTATGTCCCCTTTAAAACACCGTATGATTCCTATTTAAATGATTTGTTTCGTTCCCACAGGGACGTTCTCCTTGGCAATAAATGTGAGCTTAGACTCATAGGAATCATACCTTGATGGCTCAAACATCTTAAATTCCAATGACAAATCTAGTATAAGTCAATGTCGAATTGCAATACACCCTGATAGGTTAGAAATGGTTAGCCTACAACGATTAGCATTAACGCCCTTTGATTTTTACCCGCAATAACCTTTAGGCCTCATAGAAAGATTATCTACAAAAAAATTATGGAGACAGCACGTTTTTAGTGGATTTAAAATAAAAACACAATCGTTTTAATGAAAAACCCTGGAATTTTTTATAGTTTTTATGATAAAAATATAAATTTGTACAGTGTACCTATCACACAGGATACAAAGAATAGCATGGACCACTTTAGTGTGGTATGCCACAAGGTTCCATCATTGAGCCCTTTGTATTTTTAACCTATATGAAAGATATCTCTATACGGTCAGCAGAATTCGAGATTTTATTCTCACAGCATGCAGATGTTACCAGTTCAATGTTCTTAAGTGAACAATAATCGTTTAGTCAGCACAATGTCAAAAGCTAAAAAGTAAAAATAAGGGTTGTTGCAAATCTTCTAGCTCTTAAAACAAATAAGACTCAATATTTTTCGAGCCCATAGCTTAAAACTATAGCTAGCTTTAAAATTTAGGGATATACATGTAGGCCTACTAAGTAACGATTGTTTCAACTGGACCCCGTATATATCATGTGAAACGAAATTTCACGAAATTGATACATTAGCAATCGTATGTATTCCTCAATTTCATACATTTTGTTTAAATTAATAGAAAAATTAATAGAAAAAAGGCACAGTGGGCGTCGATTTATAAAAACAGACGAATAATCTCATGTTCCAATAAATTTCCGAAGGTATCTTATAATCTCGAGTTGTTATGGTATATTAACCTACAGACATCTCCAGCGAGATAAAAACCATGTATACAGGGTATTAAAAATATGTGTATATATTTACATTGGGGCGTGCCAGCCCAATGAGTGAAAGAAACCACCCACGACGCAAACGAGAAGACAGGATAACTAAAGGACAATCAGATGACCATCTTCTCTAGCCAAGGGACTATTCCGAGCTACTCTGCATTTCAACCCTTGGCAGATAATTAATATACAATGAGAGTTTCAGCTACGCCATCTGGCGAATAAAACGATAAAGGCTCTAGTTAACTCCCGCGGTTTACAGTAATATTCGCCGCAATTTTCACTAGTCTTCTAATAACACAACATATGCGTAGAGGTTCCTACGCATCCAATCAATTGCTTGGAAGGCGAGACCCATTAACATGAATTATCCGTCAAGGGTTGTAATGAAGAATAGCTCGGAATAGCTCGGAATAGCCCCCCCCTGTCTTTGCTTTAGTCAAACCTTCACACATCATAATGATCGATGAAAAAGAATAACATTTTGTTTATGTATCAAAGGCGTTAACCGTAAAATAGGCCTATGCATATATGGCATCAGTCATATTAGCAGTTCCCTTTTCAAGTGGCATAACTGGTTACTTAGTACGCTATGAAAAGATTATTTATACTCTATAGTATTCCCTAGAATTCTCTTCTGAACCTTCTCTAGTACCAAGTATTTGTTATATTTATCGACGACTTCGCCCATGCATTACACTTACCCAATAATACAATACTTTTTCTGTTCTATAATGACTGCTGGTATATAATCCACGAAGGCTTGCATATTTGGGTCGTTAAATAATGTTACGATGGAGACCGATGGTAGTTAGAGTTATTCCCCTTGCATGTGCTCGACATTTTGATTTCTAATTTGAGTTAATTTGTTATGGGGAGCGTTGCTTATATAGACTTTCGCCAAATCATCAACCCCTTCACGTTATTGATATACTGTTTAAACCAAAATATACGAGTTATCCATAGCCATAGATGTATGGAAGATAATTTATTTTCACCTGACACTCTTGTATGATCACATCCTGCTGTACATGGGATAAGATGTGTAAAATTGAAACTGAAGGACTTACATGACTTCTGTATAACTAGGGCCAAGCGGCTACATCCTCTGTCGGATAAAATGACGAAGTTTCGTGTTAAAGCGCTGATAACATATATTGAATGTCGTACTCAAGTTTTGAAAATTTGTTTAATTTGTAAAGCACTATTGGTTATAAATACAGAGAGTTGGTGTCAGTAGGGGTGATTACATGTGTAATAATCTCATTAGGTTGGTTAAATACCCCGAACATATGTTTTTCGACAACACTTCACCCACTACCATTATTGACTACCGCTGTCATTTTTAGCTTGCCGTAACGAAGTGAAGGAAAGGTATTGTGAGAGAGGGGGCTTTTTTTTTTTAGCTCACTGATACAAGTTAAGGTTTTCTGTTTAGCAAATGCTATTCTTATCCTAGGTATATCTTTAAAGTTAAGCTTTTCTGTTTAGCTCACTAGTACACAAGTTAATGCTTTTTGTCCAGGTCATTTCCCTGGGCTCCAGTCTATTGAGTTAAGGTTTTCTGTTTAGCAAATGCTATCCCTGTCCTAGGTATGCCTTTCAAGTTAAGCTTTTCTGTTTAGCTCACTGGTACACAAGTTAAGGTTTTTTGTTCAGGTCATTTTGCTGGGCTCAAGTTCATGCAGTTAAGGTTTTCTGTTTAGCATATGATATTCATATCC